>JXTC01000661.1:26361-52938 GCA_002914845.1 Trema orientale
ATCAACCAATTCACAAAGTGAATACTAAGATCTTAGATTTAATTATTCCATGAATCTTGAAAGAACCTAAAGTGGCATTAATGTATAGTGTCCTTAACTATTTGGTGTTCCCATCAATTCACAAACCATAACCTCCAATATGCCAGAGTTCACCTCTAATTTCGTAGAGGCTAGTCTTTCAACAAATCAAAAGGCTACAACCTATGAAAGCAAGTCCAATCAAATATCAAGGATTAAGATCTATATGCTAAGAGCTAGTTTATGGTAATATAAGAATTGAGTTACGGCACTCCAATTCTTTATATTGCCTGGTCCAGTTCAATACACATAACTTATTTATGTTGTATTAGTGTTTCTATCAGAAGTCACATACTTCAATAATTTGAGACGCATCATTCCCGTTGAGATAGACAAACACTACAACCTATAGTAAATAAAGTATTCCATCTTTATTTACAGATTGTGAACTAATTCATTTAGACTTAGATAAAGAAACAAGTCTCCCCATAATTAACACTTAATCATGTTTATTTCTTTATACACAAACAAAGTCATGGAATCTTTTTCAGATAAATAAACTATACAACTAAGATAGTTTAATCTAGCAAATATCATAATTGCATATAAGAGAAAGTTGTTCATACTCAAAGGGTATAATTGGAAATATGCTTTTTAGGACAAAAATCCCAACACATAATGCATGGCATATGATGCTAGCAAGTAATATAGGCACAGAATATATGTAAATATGATATGATAAGCTAGGAGCACATGTGAAATTCATATACATATTCTTTATGAGCATATTATCATCACGGCACGTACATATACTTGAAGTAGATTCATAGATTGAGCATGATATTATATGCAAGGACCTTCAAATAATAAGCATGGAGGCTAAGGCAAGTAGGTACAAGTAAGATTTTCACGTACATTTGTCTGAAAAATCGAATATAGAACAAGCTTAGTTAAGAAAAGGAGAGAAGTCAAGGATTTCACATATAGTAATTCATGTGAAAATTTCAAAAATCGCTAAGCATATCAAGAGGTATGTGAAACTAGTTTCATAGCTAATATCAGGTATATATGTACTCAAAATAATTTATGCTCTTAGATATGGCAATTGATCGAGATATTAGACGCGTAAAACTAAAGCAAAACAAGAAATGGAAGCACTCAAGGGTCACAAACCACACAATATTTTCTTAAAAATTATTGAATAAAGGCAAAAGTGCTCTCGGGTACCAAAAAGGAAACTCATGCTCTAATTAATTTGAGAAATAACAATAATAGCATATGTAACATGGCCACAGCTCGAGGTGTAAGTGAGACAAACACCAATAGGTCTAATTATGCATGTAAAGATAATGCAAGTAATTGACCAAATGAGGAAATAAGTGCAAAAATCATGGCACAACATGCAAAAGTGGTATTTTGAGGCACAAGTGAAATCTAAGAAATCTCGGCTCAGAAGCATTAAATGAGTATTGTAAAAATACCACATTCAAAAAATATGTTTGCAAAATATTATAGAAAAATGAGCAAACTAGAAAATGAGCATAGAGACATGGCATAAGGCGCAAAAGTGGTGTTTTTAGAAAATTAAATAGGCCATAAAGGTTTGATCCAATTATAAGAAATGTGAAGAGTTTTTATAAAATACCACAATTAGAAAGCACACATACCTACAAAATATATGATTTATGAGAAATACTCATTTTCTAAACTTTCTACCAACAAAAGTGGTAAAAATATAATTGGGCTTTACTAATGATATTGGTAAAAATCTAAGACAGATTTTATACCTTGTTGAATCTGTGGCGGCCCACTAGGCCTTAATATAATAGCATACATACTGTGGCCTAGCAAGGGCTTCATGTTGCATGCATGCAACATAAACGACATTCGAGGAACTTCCTTTGTGAGCTTAAAGTGCACATCCTCGAGATAGAATTATTTGGTTTGACATTCTTGCTTTTCTAGGTAATTTTTCTTGCACAGTAGATGAATTAGTTCAGATGAAAATGCAAACCAAGAAAGATAAGAATTGGGGGTATTTTGAAAATAAAATTAAGTCCCCAGTGTTTTAAATAAATTGCTGGGGAGAAAAATAATTTTTTAGAAGGGATACCTTCCCCAGTAATTTGAACAATTGTCAGGGAGAGGTAAACTCAGTCCCTGAAATTTTGTAAAATATTTTGGCAACCTCTTTGAATTTTCCAACAAGGGCGGAGAAGGAGTGAGGCCAAAAATTGACTAATTATACTTGATTAATCATAAAAAAAAACCCATGATAATTTTCAAGAAGTATAAGAGGTTTAACTCTCAGAAATCATGAGGTTTTGAAAGGATGTTTCAGAAGGTGGAGACATCCAGAAATTATTGCCCGTATATGTGAGAAAAGAAAAAAAATGCCACTTGTGGAAAAAGGAGAACCAGTAGTTTGTGACAAAATACTTATAAGGCGAGGAACGATAAGGTTTTTTTTTCTTTAAATCAATGCATAGGTTAAGTATGAAAATCATCATGCAAACTAGCTTATAGCAAGGAGTGAGAAAACTATCTACATGCAAGAAGTTTGAGTGTATAAGCTTTAAAAGCATGTAGAAGAATACTCACTAGTTTGTCACGATGAGGTTTTTAGAATAGCTGCATGAGAGAGGTGTAAACAATTATGCAGGAAATCTCCCATGTGAGAGTGAGAAAATAAACTACATGCAAAGACTCAAAAAGTGAGATTTAAAAGCATGTAGAAAAGTACTTATCGGATTTACACGATAAGGTTTTGATATCTGCATAGAAAAGTGTGTAAATTTATACAGGAAAGACTACATGTGAGAACAGAAGCTTGAACATGTAGAAAAGTACTTATCGTAGAGGCGACGATAAGGTTTTGACATCTGTATGGACAAATATGTTAAAATCATGCAGGGAGAACTACATACAAGGACTCAGAAATATGAGATTTTTAAAAGTATGTAAAAAAGTTCTTATCGGCTTTGCACGATAAGGTTTTGATATCTGCATAGAAAAATATATAAAGCTATACAGGAAAGACTATATGTAAGAACAAAAGCTTGAACACGTAGAAAAGTACTTATCGTAGAGGCGATGATAAGGTTTTGACATCTGCATAGATAAATATGTTAAAATCATGCAGGGAGAGCTACATGCAAAGACTCAGAAATATGAGATTTTAAAAGCATGTAGAAAAATTCTTATCAACTTTGCACGATACGGTTTTGATATCTGCATAGAAAAATGTATAAAGCTATGCAGGAAAGACTATATGTAAGAACAGAAGCTTGAATATGAAGAAAAGTACTTATCGTAGAGGTGACGATAAAGTTTTGATATCTGCATGTGTATATGTTAAAATCATGCAGGAAGAGCTACATGCAAAGACTCAAAAATGTGAGATTTTAAAAGCATATAGAAAAGTACTTATTGGCTTTGCACGATAAAGTTTTGACATCTGTATAGAAAAATGTATAAAGATATGCAGGAAAGACTACATGTAAGAACAGAAGCTTGAACATGTAGAAAAGTACTTATCGTAGAGGCGACGATAAGGTTTTGACATCTGCATGAGTATATGCTAAAATCATGCAGGGAGAGCTATATGAAAAGACTCAGAAATGTGAGATTTTAAAAGTATGTAGAAAAGTACTTATCGGCTTTGCACGATAAGGTTTTGAGAGGAGAGGCGGAGTATGGGTGAGAATACTATCCACATACTGGGGCCATAAGTATAGCTCGGATGGCCATACCCGGGCGGAATTAAGCGTCGCCCTTGTGGAGGAGACAGGCTTTTGGCAGCAACTGCACCAATTTAGCCGCTTTACGGTCAACCAGACAGGGGAGAACTTGCTGCGACTCCCGGGACTGAGGCTACTTCGTAGTGTAGGTACAGGGTCATGCACACTCACCTGCTATTTAAAGTGCAAAGCGTCATCCTAGGTAAAACAATGGGCGCGATTGCACGGCCATTTTTCGGCAAGATATAGCTCCTCTTGCATTGGAGAAAAATACAGATATGGAAGATCTGGCATTTCGGCTGGCAGTATTGCGA
This sequence comes from Trema orientale, assembly GCA_002914845.1. Taxonomy (NCBI): domain Eukaryota; kingdom Viridiplantae; phylum Streptophyta; class Magnoliopsida; order Rosales; family Cannabaceae; genus Trema; species Trema orientale. Next base: position 30,434 of record JXTC01000661.1, read on the forward strand.
CAAGCCGCTTCTAGAATGACTAACCAGCGACAGGGGGCCTACGCCTAGGGTCATACTTTGCTACCTCAATTCCTCCGTGCCATGATAACACCTCGAAACTGATGGCTTTTGTTAGTTTATCTCTCTGGCCTTTTTATTTTAATGGCTTTTATCCTCACATCTCTCATGCCTTTTGCGACGACTTTTACAAGTATCTCAGAACATAAAGTACCCAAAGCAGTACCCAGAAATCACTTCAGAAAAATTTGAAAACAGCTAGTTTTTGAAAATGTGAGTGTATCGATCTCAGTTTTGAAAATAGAGAAGCTTGTAATATAAAATAGTAGCCTCTTATTTTAACAGAGTTTTGTAAAAGGATTTGTCAAAAGGAAGATAGATATTTTGACAGAAACTCTGAAATATTCAAAAAATAGTACTGAGAATCGAGTATCTGAAACGGCTGCTTTTCAAGAAAATAGGACTGAATTTTATTTATTTATTTTTTTTTGAAAATAGGATAAAATCCCGGAGAAAACAGGTAATTCATCAACTTCGCTTTTGAGATTAGGCCAGTAGTAGCCCGACCTCTGGACTCGACGGGCAAGTAATAGACCTTCCAGACCACAAGTCTTGTTATGAATTTCTAGGAGGATTGTTTTGCCGAGCGTCGTATCAATGCACTTGGCTAAGACGCCGCTAGACAGCCTCCGGTAAAGATGGTCGTTGATCACAACATATGGCTTGGTCTCTTTGGAACTCTGGGCATCGAGCTTTTCATCTTTTCTTTAATAGAATAGATCCAATCAGTTGCGGATGGTGCCGCTGAAGGGATGGGTTCCGCCTTAATTGCCAAAAGGATTTGAATAAGATCTTCATTGGTTGGAGTAATCTTGAGTACTAAAGTAGCGAGAGCGTTGGCGTACTTATTTTGTGACTGGGGGATATACTGTAATTCGTGATTGGCGAAACTGTGAAGTTTCTTTTGAATTTCTTCTCGATATTTGAGCAGAGCAGGCTTTTTGACTGCGAATTCTCCATCTAACTGCTTGATGATCAAATTAGAGTCTCCACAGATTCTTAGTTTGGAGATCTTCATGTCATTGGCCAAATCTAAACCAATAGCCAAAGCCTCATACTCGGCTTCATTGTTAGAGCAAGGAAAGGCCAATTTGACGACTTTCTTGAAGACTTCTCCATGATCATTGGTGAGTACAATCCCGGCGCTTCCTTCATTATGAGTCGAGGCACCGTCGAAGTATAATATCCAGTGATTTTCTCTATCCTCCACTGAGAGCACGTCCTCATCAGGAGTGTTTTTGGTGTATTTGAGTAATTCAGCCAAAGCTTGACTCTTGATTGCTTTTGGTTTTTCCACTGATATGTCGAGCTCGCTAAGCATGAGCATCCATTTAGCATATCATCTGTTTAGGACCGGCTTTTGAAGGAGAAACTTAATCAGGTCGGAGTTGGTAATCATCTTCACTTTGTGAGTAAGCATGTAGCGTCGGAGTTTTTGTATTGCATAAGCTAGTGTAACACAAAGTTTATCATTAAAGGGATAATTTTTCTCCGGGCCCTTGAGCAGTCGGCTAAGATAGTAGACTGGTTTTTCTTGCCCATCAGACTCTTGTGCTATAAGTACTCCAACTGCTTCATCGGAGGCAGACAAATAGATGAGCAGTTCTTTTCCTGGGGACGGAGTGATCATGACTTGTGGGTGAGCGAGGACTTTCTTGATTTCATCAAACGCGTGCTCATGTTACGATTCCTACTTGAATTCTACCGACTTCTTGGTGAGTTAATGCATAGGCTTGATGATAGTGGCTAAGGCAGGAATAAATCTCCGAAGGTAAGAAATCTTCCTAATGAATTACCTTAACTGCTTAAGATCTCGAGGTTGAGACATGTTGATTATAGCTTTGGCCTTGTCATCATCAATTCTGATACCTTCTTTGTGCACCACAAAGCCAAGAAACTTGCCATTAGAGACACCAAATGCACATTTCAGCGGATTCATTCTGAGGTTATATTGCTGACAGTGCTGAAATACTCTTCTCAGGTGGCCGAAGTGCATTTCTCGCTTCCGAGACTTAACTACAAGATCGTTAACATAGTCCTCGACATAATCATGGATCATATCATAGAATATGGTAGTCATAGCCCGCTGAAATGTGGTGTCGGCGTTCTTGAGACCGAACGGCATTTCCACATAGTAGAAATTTTCAAAAGGGGTGCGAAACACTGTCTTGATCGCATCTTCTAGATCCATCTTGATTTGATTATAACCACTGAACCCATCCATGAAGGAGAACATTTTGTGATTAGCCGTGGCATCGATGAGCATGTCAAGGTTCAGGAGAGGGAAATCGTCCTTCGGGCATGCTTTATTCAGATCACGGAAGTCTATGCAGATTCGGATTTGGCTGTTCTTCTTTTTAACAGGGACGATGTTGGCCAACCAAACAGCACGAACACAGGATCGGATAAATCCTGCATCAAGGAGCTTCTGGACTTCCTTTTGAATTTGGAGCTGAATGTAAGTGTTGAAATTTCTGGCTGCTTGTTTAACAGGTTTAATAGTGAGGTTAATAGCAAGTTTGTGTATGATTAACTTACTACTAAGCCCTGGCATATCTTCGTAAGACCAAGCAAAGACATCGTGGTATTCTTTGAGGAGTGATAGTAACGCAGCTTCGAATTCAGCATCTAAATTAGCAGAGATGAAAGTTGGCTTTTCCTCTCCGTCGATACCCAAGTTGATTCTTTTCAATCCGTCTTGCGGGTTTGAAGGCTCGTCTTATAGCTTATCAGGCGCGAGGGGAATTGCTTCTATCCCTTTGGCACAATCTGTTTGAGGGCTCGCGAGGCCATTGTTGACCTCGCCACACCTTCAGAAGCCATACGCAGTCTGACCGTCGGGAAGGATATCTTTTCGGAGCGAGGCCCTTTTAGGGGTGACCGGATCTATCTCCATACCCTCAGAAGATGTATTGGTTGCACCACCTAGATTGATACCGCGAGGTCTTGTAGTGTTGACACTCTCGGCGAGGTCCTCATACAAGGTGGATTCAGCCCAGAAAATTTCTTCTTTTGCGAAAGGAGTCTTGGTAGCTGGGATTATGATTTCCCTTTTACCTTTGATGGCTTTTACACACTGGTGGAGGGTAGAGGGTACCGCATGATATTGATGAAGCCAAGGTCTTCCAATTAAGATGTGATAGGGGACATTCACATCAATGATATGGAATTTAGTGGATGCTCTGATGGGACAAATTTGTAAATCCACATTGACACAGCCTTTGGTATTAAAAGTGTCAGAAGCAAAGGTCACCAAGGGTACTGTCTGGAGGACTAAATTGTCTTCAGGGATACCAGTGGCCTTGTAGGTACTCCATGGCATAAGGTTGCCATTGTCGATGAGGGCACGTTTAAGGAGCAACTCGTTCACTTTGGCTTCTACATATAGTGGTTTGTTGTGGAACAAGTGTGGAGTTTGCGCATCTTTTGCAGAGAAGGTGATCGTGTCTTTACTTCTTTTGGCAGTTCGTTTTACTGCGTGGTTGATGGCGCAGCATTGTGAACCAAATTTTTGAGAAATCTTGAATAAAGCAGAAGTGGCTTCTCATCCTTCCTTGTCGTTGAACTCGAGAATGTTAAAAAGATTCTTGAACACTTGAGAGTTTGTGAGGTTGTGCATCATGTCATTTATTTCTTGTTCCTTGGAGGAACTTTCCTGGGCTAGGTCTGACTTCGAGCATTCTTCGATGATGCACATTCTCACTTGGCCACCTCCATGTCTTGGAAAGGGGTTAACTTCTGCCCTTTGTTGTTGGTTGTCATGCAGAATCACACTTCTTCGATCTTTGATTAGATAATGTCTTCTGACTTTGTAACACTCAGTAGTAGGATGGCCAATTCTACGGTGGAACAAGTAGAATCGTGGGTTTGCTAGCTGTTCTAGTGTTGGCGGCCTGGTGTTGGGTGGACAGGTTAGATCTCCATCCTCTATCCAAGCCTAAACAAGTACGTCGATTTGCTCGTTGGTAAATGGGATCGCCGGAGGAATATCCTGGTCTCTTCTTAGCGGCCGGCGTTAGCCGACCATAGCTACCGTCCTTTTTCGCTTGTAAGGTGTAGCTTTAGCTGCAACTTGTGTAGGCGTCGTTTGGACAAGATTTGGCACGTACATTTGGGACATAGAAACTTTAGTGTTGTTGACTCGGAACATCAAGTCGGAAAAATTGGTGATAACATGATTTTCGATGTGAATTCGGTATGGGGTCAATATCCCATTGATGCAGATACGAATGAGTCCTCTTTCAGATATCATCTCTCTGCAATCTGGAGCAATTTCTTTGAATCTCCACACGAAGTGAGAAAGAGACTCATTTTCCCGCTGCTTCAGAGTAGCAAGGTCGGCTAACTCCAAGTTGCATTCCACCACGAAGAATTTAGTGCAGAAAACTGTCACTAATTCTTCCCAAGCGGTAATACTGCCAGCAGGCAGGTTGACGAACCATGAATAAGCTCTATCAGTAAGAGACTTAGAGAATTCTCTTAAACGGAGCTCATAGTCAGAGGCATAAACCCCATTGATCATCAAAGAAGCTGATAACATATTCTCTAGCATTGCCACTTTTGCCATTAAATTTCTTGAATGAAGGGCTAACATAGTCCTTTGGATATGGCTTTGAAGTAATCCAAGCAGGATAGGGAGGTTGGACTTCCGTAGCCGCTACATTTCTTGCAATTGCTCCTTGGTGATGAAATTCCGTGAAGAGGTATTGCCAGTATCACTTGGCGTGGTGATGGTAGCATTGGTAGTATTTCTATTAACTCTGGGTATAGTAGAGCTTTGATTCGTTGTGACTGGCAGAATGCCACTTGGGTCAAGAGTCGGGGTAGAAGATCCGGCTTCATTTGATCTTCTTTCTCCAGTTAATCGTTGTAGGATTTGGACATGAGATGCTTGTATATCTCCCTAAGATCGTCTAAGATCATTGAGTGAATTGGCCAGGCTATTGACCGCATTAGCCAACTCAATGTTAGAGGGTTCTTGCTATTGTTGCAGTTGAGGATACTGTTGTTGACTATCCATTTTAAAAAAGGGAAGATGGAACTTTAATAATAATGTTCCTGAAATGGAATTTTAACAACCTGAAAGGGAGTGTTTGGGGATGGAATTTCAACAACAAGAAAAGGACTGTTTAGGGATGGAATTTCAACGACAAGAAAGGGAGTGTTTAGGAGATGAAATGGACAGAGTAACGGTATCCCGGACAGAGTAATAATACAATGTCAAGTGTTGAAATGAGAAGAGGTAGAGTAACGGTACACCACCGGATAATGAGAAATGAAACAGACAGAGTAATGGTACACCACCGAATGTTGAGGAATAAAACAGGCAGAGTAACAGTACACCCCCGGATGCTATGGACAAGGTAGCGAGATGCACTTGTAGATCTTGGGAATCCCAAAGAAACGTCAGTTTCCCTTTGGCTACTCCCCAGCGGAGTCGCCTCTTAATGTTCGGGATTGGACCTCGTACTCTGATTAATTAATAAGACTTGTGATTGATTAAAATAAAGCAGAGAATAACTGGGATTAAGGTTAGATTATGAACTATACATAGGTGTAAGAGTTATCACAACGCTATCTACGTGTCGAAATTTAGATGGGCAGTTGATATAGAAAATGACACTTCCCACAGCGTCCTTACCACGTTAGCGGTTGTATGGATAACGTATTTATAATATAATAATATTAATATAATAATGGTGTAATAATAACGTAAATGTTATCACAACGCTGACACTGCGTATCGAAGTCCCGATAGGCGGTCGCAATAAAGAACGACACTTCCCACGGCGTCCCTGTACGTAGGTGGTTGCAGGAATAACTAGCTTACGAGTCGACAGTAATGTAATAATGCAGTAATAATAAGAGAATCTAGTAGACGGAGGTAAATAAACCGACCATAATGTCAACTAGAGGTTAGATACATAAAATAAAGGGGTTAGAGATAATAATAATAATGACAATAATAATCACAGAAAAGAAAACACAAAATCCTGAAATTGTACTACAGGTCAAGCACAGAGTTCGAGGAGAGTAGCTCGGGGCCCACAAATCACTAAAGTGCAAGAGTTGGAAGCTGCATGCAAAGAGGCTTGTTGTACAAGTTAGTAGAAAAGGTAATGTAAAAATAACAGAATAATAGAAAATGATATAAAACTAATTATTAGATGGAAAATGATGTAAAATAACTGTTGGGCCTAGGATATATGAATAAATAAGTGTGAGCTTAAGAAATAGATGTGTGAAAGTATCTAGGCCAATGTGAATATTTAGAAAAATATCAATACTAAAGAGACTTCTTAGTCAAATTCTATATATGCATGTACATGGAAAAGTGTATATATAGAGATAGGATAAAAATAATTGAAGAGTGAAGTGGAATACTTGACAAACAAGTCTTATGCAAATCGTGAACAAGATGGAGATTTACACATGCACTTAACTAGAAATGAACCCGTGGCTTATGAAAGATTAATAGGCATGTATATACATATATGTATAAAGGTGAGAATGAGATGAGAATGGCCAAGAACTAGCCACGGTTTGTACAAAAAGACAAAATGATGATGGAGTGATGAATTAATACCAATATTATATGCATGGAGAGAAAATGAATAAAAAACCAAATTTGGTCACGGGTTAGACAAAATGATGAGATGTTGGTGATATTATGAGATCCCATGCATGCACCTATTTCCACCCATAGTGTTGATGAAGAAGAAATGATGAGGTTATATATTTCAAGTAGAAAAATCAAATAAGGGATGGTGATGGTGGCGTTGGAGAGAGGAAGCTTTTGGCCTCGGGTATGTATGAACAAGAGAGGAAAAGAGAGAGAGAGAGAGAAAGAGGCTGGTTAAAAGCAAGAGGAAAGAGAAGATTCTATTAGGAATTTAGAAGCTAAAAAAAAACTTCTTACAAGCAAGGGGAGCACCCCTATTTATAGGCAAGTTTACCTTATACTACAGGATCTCTTAAACCCTAAGTAGATGAGGTGTCAATTAGCTACAACAACTTCTTTTATAAGTTCCTCCATTCTAAGTAATCTAGCTTAATGTTTAAGCTAGAGAATACTCTAGAGTATTCCAGAAATCTAGGGGCAACTTGCTCTTGAGGAAGAGTATTATCTAGTACCGAAAAAAAAAAAAGTACGTATTAAACTGTATTATAACATTGACTCTCATCACTTTCTCTGTTCTTAATTTTTCTCTCATCACTTTTTCTTTCTCTATTTTTTCTCTCATCCTTTTCTCTTCCTTTCCTTTCTCGCACACCACTTTATCCTTTCTAAAAGTGGTTTTTTTTTAAATACTTTTAAAAGTGATATTTTTCAAAAATTAAATTTCGAAAGTTAAAAAATAACTTTTGAAAAGTGATATTTTCAAAATGGTATATTTTTAAATGAACTTTTAAAAATAGTATTTTAAAAAATTAATTTTTAATGCAACATCTTAATACAATACAAAATCAAACATAGTATTATAATAGAATAATACAATATAATACATCACAGTACAATATAATATAATACTGCGTACTAAACATGACCTTATAGTCTTTTCTCAGAGGACAGCATCATTTTATGGAGGATTAAAAAAAAAAACTATTTATTTTCTCTTTTTAATATATTAAAAAAAATAACATATTTCCTAATGGGAGCAGGATATGCAAATCCTATTTGTGGCCAAGGCTCTTATAAAAAGTTATTTTCCTCATTTTAGAGTTTTCCCAATTCAGTTAACATAAATCGATAAATTTGACTAGTAGTGAAAGTCAAGGGGTATTTTAATTAAAAAAAAATCAAATCTAAGGGAGATTTTCCATATTTATTAAAATACAAGGGGTTTTGTCAAAAAATAATGAAATACATGGTGATTTTACGACGTTTACTCCTGTAAGAAATATGATTAAAAGCATTCATAATTATTATGGCATTTTTATGTTTAAAGGAGTAGAGTTTACTTTACATAAATTCATAACTTTCCTATACATACTTGTGACTTTTTTTTAGAGTATACGTACGTGGCTTCTATTTTGACTTTTTTTTTTTTTTGTTTTTCATTTATTTCCTTTGTAAAATAAAAATTTGTAGATTTTCCGTATGTGACTTGTGACCTTTTTTTTCTAATTTTAGGTATCACGTACGTGATTTCTTTTTTCTTTTTTTTTTTTACTTTACCTTTCTTTTGTTTATTTCCTTCATAAAATAAAATCTGTACTAAAATTATAAATCCTAAAATGAAAATCAATAAGGAATAGATAAGCTGTGGAATATTTATTTTCTTATTTGTCTATTTCTTTATGTCATAGAATTTGCAAGGTATTTTATTTTTTTTCTTTTGCTCTTCTTAGTTTGTATTGGATTTTTTCTTTCATGTATATTTAATATTCCTACATAGCCTTTTTTCTATGATGTTTAAAATTTAATGTTAAGCCATTAGCTCCATGATTTTGTTTTTATTTTTATTTTTATTTGTTTGCTCTAAACTCCCAAACATAAGGAATATATATGTTCTTTACATTTGTGTTTCTCATTTGTAAGTTGAATTTGTTAAGTTATTATATAATTTTATTTTATTTTTGCCTTAGATGGTTGTTATTTTATCTTCTGTAAGTTACTCTGTCTCTTTCTCTTGTTTTGTTGTATGAACTAAATATCTTAATCTGCACGTGATTAAAACTTCTCTCTTCAGCAAGTCAATTTACACCGTCCATTCTATAGATCCAATGGCTATAATTAAGGGAATTCTTCAACTCATCAGCTGAGTTTCTAAAAAAGGCAGCAGTCACTAGCTCTTGAGAGAAGAATAAACTCCATTTAAAAAAAAAAAAGAAAAAAAAACCTTCCAAGAACTCCATTTTTTAAGGAGAAAAACACAAATTTGTTTTTTTTTTTTTTTAATATTTAGCAAAAATCACCCAACTTATATACAGAAGATACAAATTTGCATAGAATTGAAATATGAATATATAATTTTGTATAAATAAAAAGATATGTTCAAACTATATAAAGGTCATACTTTAGGCTATTTTTTTTACAATGAATCGATGATTTTTATTTGTTTATCAGCCGAAAAAGGGGTAAATTATAAAACAAATACCGTAAAGTTTGGGTGTTTTGAAATTTAAACCCTGAAATTTAGACTCTGCAAAATAATACACTGAGATTAAGAATTTCTGAAAATTAATACCCTGAGTTGATTTTTTGAATAAATTTAACTGATAAAAGATAATAACATCCTCAAAATTTCATTACTAAGATTGGTAAACACGTCATTTTGTAGAGTCCAAAGTTTAAATTGTGGAACACTCAAACTTGATGATATTGCTTTGTAGCTCACTCCGGAAAAATTAATGATTACCAAAATTTTCTTTTTGGCAAAAAAAAAACAAAATATAGATATGAAACACTTTTTTTTTTAAAAAAAATTTCTAAAAATAAAATCAAAATAAGAAAGAATTTATTTAAAAAATAAAAACATAAAAAATTGAAAATGTTAACATGCTTATAATTGTCTAAGTCGCTGTCTCTAGGTTTTTTTTTTTTCTCGAAAAAAATAATCCGTTCACAAGTAAAAAGCAAAATTGAATAAAAGAACATACAAAAACAAAAACAAAAATGAAGAAGAAAATATTATTATTTTTTGATATTCTTGCTATCCATTCTCCTTTCTCTCTATTTTCTTTTTTCTTTTTGTTTGAAAAATGCGCCATTATTTTACGGTGTTTAAGTTCTTTTCTTTGGTCCCTTTATCTTATTTTTTGAGCTAGGACATTATTTTGCTTTTATTATAGGGAAAAAAATGAAATTGAAAAAAATGCTTGTAAGTTATAGTTTAAATTACCCTTTTGCACTGAGTATTATATTTTATCTCGAAATAATTGATTTTGACATATTTTGCACCAAAACTGTCAAAAATAGTTTCACTTTGCCCTTAAGAAAGTATGGAAGGCTGCAAAAACATTGCAGAATTTAAGGAAGCAATAAAGGATATCAAAGAGCTAAACGAAAATACATGCAAACTGAAAACAACAAAAAAGAAAAAGTAAAAAAAAAAAAAAACCTAGTGAATAAGTGGTCAAGACTCGAGAAGCAAATTTTGGGGTAAAGTGAGATTACATTTGCCAATTTTTGGGGCAAACCTGCAAAGTGAGGCTGTTTTTCCCGATATTATTATTATTATGGCAAAATGTCCCAAATTCATTTTCAATTATGACTGGGGAAAGTGAGAATCGACAAAATTTAGGGGACAAGCGTAATTTGTCCTAACTTATGCCAACTTAGATAATGTGATAAACCCAAATTGGTTCCATTTCCCACACTTGTCAGCGCTCCAAAACCCCTTCTTCTTCTTGGGTTCTTCTCCACGTCTATCTACGCCCAACAACAATGGCTTCAATCTCATCCCTTTCATCGCCACCAAATCTCCTCCACCACTGCGTAAAACCCCTCAAAGCCTCACCCAAACCCTCTCTCCAGGTCCTCAAGCCAACTCAGGGCCTTCCCAAACTCACTTCCTCCTCTCATATCATTTTCTCTCCCACTCCCAGACACTCCCAGAGACTCTCCGCCGTCGCCGAAGACACCTCCGTCGACACATCTTCGGAGGCCGCTCGCAGAATCTACATCGGCAACATTCCTCGGACCCTCACCAACGACGAGCTTACCAAGATTGTTCAAGAACATGGCGCTGTAGAGAAGGCCGAGGTACGTTCCTTATTTGTAGCAAGTAAAATTGATTATCGTAATGGATTGTGCTCATTCTCATTTTATGAAATGAAGCATAGTTTGTACTTGAAAATTTCAAAGTAATGCAATTTTTATGGTGGCTTTATCGAATTTGGTTCATTAGGGTTGTTATTGTTAAAAGTATCAATTTGAAGGACTGTCTCTTTGTGGAATCTAAAAGGTGTTTTTTCTTTTTTCTTTTTTTTTCCCCCTTGTTTTCGGTCATAGGTTATGTATGATAAGTATTCTGGTAGGAGTCGCCGGTTTGGGTTTGCGACGATGAAGACTGTTGAAGATGCAAATGCAGCGATTGAAAAACTGAATGGAACTGTAAGCTATAAAATTACCGAAGTAGAAGTTCAGTGATAATGCGGTTCTTTTCATTGTTAATTCTTATGAATTCTAGCTGTTTTTCGATAACAGGAGATCGGAGGAAGGGAAATCAAAGTGAACATAACAGAGAAGCCCCTGTCAAGAGTGGATTTGTCCCTTCTCCAGGTAGAGGAATCCCAATTTGTTGATAGCCCCCACAAGGTTTATGTTGGAAATCTTGCAAAGACAGTAACTACAGAAACTCTTAAGAACTTCTTCTCTGAGAAGGGGAATGTTCTTAGTGCAAAGGTTTCCCGGGTTCCGGGGACCTCAAGATCCACTGGATACGGTTTTGTTTCTTTCTCATCAGAGGAGGATGTGGAAGCAGCTATCTCATCTTTCAACAATTCTGTAAGTTTCCTTGCTGTTCTATGTTCTAGTGAAAAAATGGGATGGCTTTTTTTATTAGAAAATTGCTTGCTGTACAGGATTGCATCCTTTCCCTCTCTCTAGCTTCTGTTTGTTCCAGCGGTTCTAAGAACTGTTGAACTTAATAAGAGCAACCTTTATTATTCTTAAGAAATCAAGCCCACAATGTTTATTAAATTAGTGTAGGACATAAGATGAGCAACCTTTAATGTTGGTGTAAGAATGATTAGGGATCAGGTTTGAGTAGTTTGTATTTAAGCTTAGTTGATTACGTTGCCCAATTCTTAAAGATTAATAAATAGTTTTAAAAAATTCCTAGATGTTTTCATCCAGATAGCTTCAGTGGATGCTTCTATCTTTATATCTTCATGACGCATTTCAAAAATGGTGCGAAAGAGAGCTGAGTTGTTTGCCTGAAAGATGGTATTAGCCACTATTTAGTATTTGATGTTCCTAGGCTGATTCTTGCAACAATATAATCTGTCACGAATAAATGTCTTTTGTTCATTCGTACGAAGTATAAGTGTCTTTGAAGGTCCTAAAACGGGCTGTTTCTTTAGTGCCAGATTCTTTAGCAACTAAGTTGCCTTTGTTATTTCGCTTAATAATTGTTTTCATTTGACTTATTTGTCCAAGTCTTCTTGTTTGTTGCAGTTATTGGAAGGTCAACCCATTCGCGTAAACAAAGCGTAGTATATAGCTTGCTGAAGAGAGGTTTTTCGGAGTGTTTTTACTTGTATTGATTGTATTAGATTAGGAGCTGCCTATTTATGCCAAATGAAAATCATGCTAAGTTGTGCTTTGGTTGTTGATTATGCAGAGAAAGTTGCAAGGTGTTAGGTTTTCGCTGTAGAGCTGTTCTCAAAATGTACCTGAATTAACAATTATTTGCAACGAAGGCATCTAACCTGAGTTTGTTATTCTTCCTTTGATCTTGCCATTTCAAGAACCGGAAGACAAATTTTATTTTGGGTTTTAAGTAGATACTCACCGTACGACACTGTTCTTGGTAATGCCAGAAATTAAAACCCTGAGGTTGGCAATTTGGGTCGAAAGTTCTTGAAATAGATTTGGTAAAGAATTTCATTGATAAAGAACTTTCACGCCCTTAATTTATGTCGAACAGAAATAATCTTTAAAATTGGGAAGAAATATTTTAATAAAACGCACGCCCACTCCCTTGAAAAATGACCGCACTTTTGGTCCTTAAATGAGAAATATGGAGCAGGAAGGGAGGGCCATGAGAATAACCCAACCTTCTCATGGCTAAGAAGTTAATGATTCTGTTGATACCAGAATTTGGTTCAACAACGAGATTGTAAATAACAGAGATATAAAAAAATGAATAAATGAACAGCACCAACCAATTTTAAAGTGGTTCAGTTTTCGAATAAGGAGTTTATGTCCACAATAGTCTGTATTATTCTTTCTGAGTTCTTTTATTACAAGAGGTCTGATCCATTTTTCTGACCTAATCTCAATTATTTTTAAGTGGAAGGGATCTTTACAGATACAGTAACAAATATCTGACTTTTAATTCAAATAAATGATATAAGATTCGAAAATATATGATTTTACGAGATTTTATTTTAGTTTCCCGAAATTGTTTGCAGATATCACGGGATTTGATTAATTTGAATGAGAGGATCTTGAAATGTAATGTGTTTGTGAGACAGATTGCTCGTTCTCGACCTGCTCTGAACGAGCTGGTGCTTCTTGGTTCAGTTCGAACACCTTGAGCTAGACGTGCTTCGATTGAGCTTGCTTCCTCTCGAGCAGTTATGAAATCTATGCACGGCAAATTCCATTGATGTTTCTAATTGAATTCGGAAAATGCATTTAAGTCTATAGAGGAGAGAGATATACGCGTCGTTTATTGTCACTGTTACCTGTCCTTGGCACTTCTCATTGCTTCTGTTGACGGAGGTTTTGTCAACAATGAATATAGGAAATTGTGAGATGTGGCTTGTGTGTGAAAAGAGTTGATAAAGCATAGTGAATAAGGAGACAAGAATTTTATAGTAGTTCAGCCCAAAAAAGATGAGCCTACATCCACTGTTCTTCACTATTTTCTGGAGAATTACAAGAGTTTCTGTCTCAAGGTGAGAGCAGAGAATTACAGAATTACAGAACGTAATGAAGTATTTTTGTGAAGAATATAGATTGTCTCCCGGTCCCCCTTTTCATGAGACTGATCCCCCTTTATATAGGTGAGGGTGACTTAGAGTTTCCTAATTACATAAACGGGTAAGTATAATCAGAAATACAATTTTAGGTAATATAGAATCGGGTAACATCCTTAATTAAATACACGGATTACTCAATCTCCATTCTGAAGCTTGTTTCCTTTTCTATGCTGATTATCCTTTTTGGTGAAACTCGAATCGGTTTCCCTTTTACACTAGTCGCACTTGTCATATTCAGATGAGGTCGCATTTTAATTAAGAGAACACTTGTGCGACCTGTCGTATTTGACTGTTTGACTCAGTGTTGACCAATCATGGATTTAAGATCGCATAACAATTGCCCCCCAGCTTCATTAGCCTTCAGGCTAAATGAAGCTTCTTATTCTGACAAATGCGAGCTTAAGAATGTGGAGAAATTATCTTGAAATCTGAAAAGCTATCAAATCTCGAATTATATCTTTCAAAACCATGCATACTCTCTTCTGACAGACACATCCACGTGTCGCCCTCCCTTGAGAAATCATCACGGCTCGAGGCGACTGCTCCTTTTCCCAAATATATAATGATTACAACAGTTCCAGCCGTCGTTTCAACTTAAAACGTTTCGAATTTCAAAAATTAAATCCGCTTTTAATTTCCGAATTTAAATCCCGCGCGAATCTCGGCCATCTGATTTAAGTAACAGATCCCTCGATCTACGGTTGTGATTTGTCAAACTACTAGATCATATAAATACTCCTCTTTTCTCCTCATTTCTCACTTTCCAGAATCTGAACCTTTCGTCTCCTTCCATTTTCCTTGCAACCCGAGAAGCACACTTTCCGGCATAATCCCTTCCCTGTCTCCGGTTGCAGTTGCAGAAAGCTTTCGGTCTCTTCTTCTTCTTCGCCGACAAGTTTTACTTCTAAGAAGCTACCGGAAATTCCTAGAGAAAAGGTCAGATCTTTCTCCTTGATTCTCATTTAATTTTTCCGAATATCCTTTATTTTTGACATGATTTCTGCAATTCCGATAGTACCAAATGTATATATATTTTTCATAGAAACCCTTGAACCTAGGTTTACAGAAAAGAACCGTAGAGAGATCCTAATATACTTATCATCTTGACGAGTTGATAGGTGAATTCATAGGAATTAGGTTCTGGAATGTTGATGATGAGACCCAAATCATGTAGAAATTAGTAGATCGAATGATGAATTATCGAAGAATTAGCTCGAACATTCCAGATGAACCCTAAGATCGCTTTGAAGATTGACGAAATAGTCGAACAATTTATACATTAGGGTTTGCTACCCTCAATTATCATATATTGCTCGCACATAGCGAGGATACCTGTAAAAAAGTCAATAATACGCCTATCTCTAGGTCGCACTTTAGGTTAGCATAAATCAATATATGATTTTACCTGTAGGATAATGCTCGCATAGGATTAAATATCTCCTTGCTCATTTTTCAGATGTCTAGTAGCGAAGAACTTAGGGAGGGGAATGCATTCTCAAGAGAGTCGTCATTCTCCGAGTCGAGCTCTAGCTCTATAAATCTTGACGATTACATAGAGCGACCTGAAGTAGAGATAACAGGAGCGAGACAAAATAGTCCTCGCATAGGCGATCTCCCCCAAGATCAATGGCCTCAATATATTAGGGATGCTCCTGAATATGCAAGGGGTCATCAATATGTAGAAGGAGATTGGTCGTGTACCGATGTACAGACGAGCATTTCTACAAATAAGCTCGAAAAAATCATCCGCATCTACAACATCAACATTCCTCTTTGCATCCCTACAGAATTCAATCGACCACACACTCCTCCTCGTGGTACTGCCTCGTTCTCTGAGGCACTGCTTAGGTGCGGCGTCCATCTTCTACTTCATTCGTACATAAAATCTATCGTCGACTACTACGGCGTCGTCCCTTACCAACTGACCCCCAACACCTATAGATACATGGTAGGTTTGTATATATTATACCATAAGCTTAACTTAGGATCTCCCACACCTGAAGAGTTCGCCTGGTTTTACCAAGTGAAGTCGAACCCTTCAGACTTCGGCTTCTTCTATGCGAGCAAATGGTCGAATCAGGCGATAGAGACCATTCACAGAGTTCGCAATAACATGGGAAAGTGGTAAAAACCATTTTTCCATTTCGATTATGCTGACAACGGGTTCTTTCAAAACCCTGGTAGGTAGTTGTATAACTTATGCTCGAATTTTATAATTGCTTCATGCTGTCTAATCGCATTTCCATGTCTTCGCAGAAAACAAAGAGCGTCCAGGACTCAGCGAGGCACAGTTCGCAAGAGTGTACAAAGTTAACGCCCTTCCAACCGAGGAGTTTGATTGGAAAAAGCTTGGGACGACCAAGAATCTGATCGACTGCGGGCTGTTCCCGAAGGGCGCATCACTACCATACTCCGCTAACCGTCCTTCGAAGTCCTCGAGCTCGAAGAAGAAAAAGAAGGCGAGGAAGCAAAAGGAGGCAGGTGCGTCGTCTTCCAAATCCAGGAAAAAGAAGGCGGCTGCTCCCCCTGTCGCTGAGCCACCATCTCCTGAGGCCGAATCTCCATCATCGCAACCACAAGAAGGTAGTTCTCGCTTCTTTTATATATATATATATATTTCGCATTATTCTCTGTTAACAAAACATTCTTGCAGATATGACCATCGGAAGTGGTCTGCGAGCTCCCCAGTCAACTCTTGGATCCGTCGCAAGGTCCAAGACTCCAGATAGCACGCCTCCTTCTAAAGGGAAAGAGAAGGTTGATTCCTCGAAAAAGAGAAAAATAGCCTTCGATGACGTCCTAGCTAGCTCACCTCCTCCCCGTCCAACTGAGCCTGCGAGTCAGCCAGAGCCTTCTAAAAAGCCGGCTACCTCTGTAGGGGCAAGCCAATCGAACAAGGACGAAGAGGTCATCGCAGTTCTTTGTATTCTGCCAGAAAAGGCTGGTATGAGTGCGGCCTTCATCGATCGCTTCACTTCGGAGGAAGCTTAGGAGAAGATGAAGAAATGATCGCTGAGGGTCGCGTTCAATGCCACTATGAGGATGCTTGCCAATGTAAGCTTCTCTCTCTTCATTTAAATTTGCTTTTCCCGCACTAATAATATGTTTATACCTCAGATTGCTGCAGCTGCCGTGCTAATGTGCGATCCAGTTCTTGAGAGCGTGGAGAAGGGCGAGAAGGTCGAAGAAATGGCCCATGCGCTCGAGAATTTGGAGAAGACTCGCAAGGACGAAAAATCATCCTTCGAGTTGGAGAAAAAATAGCTGCAGGAGGATCTGGAGAAGGCGAAGCTTGAGATAGGCAAGCTCGAAGAAATAGTCAAGAATCTCGAAAAGACTATCTTCGAACATTCGGATGCTTTAAAGAAGACAGCCGAAGAAGCAGGTCACAAAGCAATAGAGGACTTCAGAGCTACTGAAGTCAAGGACATCGAGGAGAAAGCCAGCGACATCGCTTCTTCGACGATTATCTACAACATTTACTGCGAGCATCCGGAGTTCGACTTTTCCATTCTTGGCGAGGACGTCGTTGAGCTCGTCAACAGCTGGAAGAAGGCCGAAGCTGTTGAGAAGGCAGCCGAGATGGGAGCGAGTATTGCACATAAATGTGACTTTTGATTGAAAATTTATTCGTCGAACTTTTATTCCTGCAAAATAAACAAAAGTTACATCGCATAATAATATAAACGTGCATAATTTAACCAAGTAGTCAATCACTAAGTGACTGATCGGTACGCTATTGCGATTCGAATCCAATAACTTAAACCGTGGTTCAAGTAGTAGGATGGGTTAGGTCGCTTAAGAAAAAATAATAATTGAGTGATGTAAACTCTACTATTTTTTTAAAAGTTCTACGTTAAATTGGGTTTATAGCAATATATCACATCGAACAATGAACGTTATGCTTAGTTACTTTCTGTTCGAGGAGGGAAATTGCGTAATACGACATGCTATGGCATGAAGCAAGGAGAAAATCCTAAGATTATAAGAAATTTTAGAACAGTGATCCAAAATTCCAACCCCTCTAAATGAACGTTTTGCATAGTTCCTTAGGAAGCGAGTAGGAGATGACGATCTAATCCTACTGCCCCCCGAGTTTTATGGTGTTCGAGGACTGCCATAAAACTATGATAGACGCGCAAAAATCACCATGTACACCGAATATCAAATGAAGATTTTTATTGAAGAATTCTGGAACGTTCATAAAATGAAGATACATGAAGGTTCATTGATAATATCGACGAAGTTGTTCTGCATTCCATGCATGTTCGATCTTCTGTCCTCCAGTGCGAGCAAGCTTATAAGTCCCAGGTCGAATGACGGCATCAATAACATATGGTCCTTCCCAAAAAGGTCCAAATACACCAGCACCTTGCTCTTTGGTGTTTGGCAAAACTTGTCGAAGAACAAGATCACCAACCTTGAATTCCCTGTTTTTTACTTTGGAATTATAATATCGAGCAGTGCGCTATTAGTATGATGCGACACGTAGTTGAGACTGCTCGCGCCTTTCTTCCAAAAGATCGAGTTCAATTCTCATTGAAGTGTTATTCTGATCTGGCTCATAAGTGGATCGTCGTAGAGAGCTCGCACCAATTTCAACTGGGACCATAGCTTCGTAGCCATAAGCTAAGGAGAATGGACTTTCCCTAGTAGTTGTTTGTTGGGTGGTGCGATAAGCCCATAATACTTCAGGAAGTACTTCTGGCCAAGCGCCCTTGTGTTCTTCTAGCTTTGTCTTGATATTTTGCTTAAGTATCTTGTTTATCACCTCAACTTGCCCATTTGCTTGCGGATGAACGACGGCGGAGAAACTCTTCTTGATTCCCAAGTTGTCGCAAAAATTGCGAAACTCATCGCAGTCGAATTGTTTTCCGTTATCAGAGATTATTGTGTGCGGAATGCCATAACGACAGATTATAGACTTGTAAACAAAATCTATCATCTTCTTCGTAGAAATAGTACTTAAAGCTTCTGCTTCCGTCCACTTAGTGAAGTAATCAACTGCGACCACCGCATATTTCAATCCGCCTCGCGCCAACGGGAGAGTTCCAATGATATCTATTCCCCAAACCGCAAATGGCCAAGGAGTAGTCATCGATGTTAAAGGCACTGGTGGCATCCGAGGAATGGTAGCGAACCTCTGGCACTTATCGCATTTCTGTGCAAACTCCATAGTATCCTTCTTCATGGTGGGCCAAAAGTAACCCTGCCTTAGGGCTTTATTTGCAAGTGCCTACCCCCCAGAATGATTCCCGCATATCCCTTCATGAATTTCCTTCATAACGTAGTACGCCTTTTCATCATCAACGCACAGTAACAGTGGTGAACTAAAACTCCTTCAATAAAGTTTGTCATCATACAAAATATAGCGAGCTGCCTTCATCCGGAGTCGCTTTGCTTCATCTTTGTTCTCGAGAAGTTCACCATTCTGTAAGTACTTTATTATAGGATCCATCCATGTAGGTTTCTGATGAACTGGCATGGTCACTTGAGGCTCTACTTCTATACTTGGTTTCGCAAGGAATTCTACTGGCACAACTTTCAACAATTCTGCATCTTTCATTGAGGCGAGCTTGGCTAGAGCGTCCGCTTGAGTATTTTAAGCTCGGGAAAGAAGTTGAATGCTGTGAGCAGTAAACATTAAGAGGAGTTGTTGTACCTTTTGTAGATAAGCCATCATTCTTCCTCCTCTTGCTTGGTAATCGCCAATTACTTGGTAAACTACTAGCTAGGAATCACTGTATGCTTCTATCATTTCGACCTTCATCTCTTGTGCGAGCTTGAGTCCAGCGATTAATGCTTCATACTCTGCCTCATTATTCGATGCTGGAAATCCGAATCGAAGTGCACAATGTATACTATGACCTTCGGGGCTAATCTGCATCAAATCCGCACCAGCTCCACTTTCGTTTGACGACCCATTGATGTATAGTTTCCACAATTTTGACGGGTCTAAAGTAGGTCTTTCAACTAATTCGTCGGGAAAATTGACGTCGTAAGTGAATTCTGCAATAAAATCCGCAAGAGCTTGTCCTTTAATCGCAGTTCGAGGTCGAAAATCAATGTCAAACTGGCTCAGCTCAACCGCCCACTTTAGCAATCATCCAGAAGCTTCTGGTTTTTGTAAGACTTGCTTCAAAGGGAAGTTCGTAAAAACCTCGATTGTATGTGCGTGAAAATAAGGTCGAAGTTTTCTAGATGCGATGACTAGTGCTAACGCCAGCTTCTCCATCTCTGGGTGTCTTGTCTCGGCATCCAATAGCCTCTTGCTTACATAATAAACAGGCCGCTGTACTTTTTCTTCTTCTCGAATTAATGCAGTACTCGTCGCATATTTAGAGACTGCGAGATATAAGTACAATTTTTCTCCCGATTTTGGTTTTGACAATAGTGGAGGAGAACCCAAGTGTTTCTTCAACTCTTGGAACGCCTGCTCGCACTTCTCCGTCCACTCCAATTTCTTCGATCCTTTCAACACTTCGAAGAATGGTTGGCATTTATCAGTCGACCTTGATACAAAATGACTTAATGCGGCCACTCTTCCCGCCAGGCTCTGCACGTCTTTTGGTTTTTGAGGTGACTGCATATCAATCAATGCCTGAATCTTCTGTGGATTAGCTTCGATTCCTCGTTGATTCACCATGAATCCTAGAAATTTTCCAGATCCTACACCAAACGCACATTTCTGGGGATTCAGCTTCATCTGGTACTTTCGAAGGATTTCGAACATCTCTCCTAAGTGCTTGATATGATCTTTTGCTTTCTTCGACTTTACCAGCATATCATCGACGTACACTTCCATTGTCTTGCCAATTTGTTTTGAAAATATCATATTGACGAGGCGTTGGTAAGTTGCTCCTGCGTTGATTAATCCGAAGGGCATTTTCTTATAGCAATATAAACCCCGATCAGTAATGAACGAGGTATGTTCTTCATCTAGTTCGTACATTGGACTCTAGTTGTATCCAGAGTAGGCGTCCATAAAGCTCAGGAGTTCATGTCCTGATGTCGCATCTACAAGCTGATCGATTCTTGGGAGTGGAAAACTATCCTTCGGGCAAGCCTTGTTAAGGTCGGTGAAGTCGATACAAGTCCTCCACTTCCCATTGGGCTTCTTTACCAAAACCGGGTTTGCAAGCTAGTTTGGATAAAAAGATTCCCTAATAAATCCGATTTCGAGCAGCTTGTCCACCTCTTCTTTTAATGCGACATAGCATTCTGGATCCATTGCTCTTCTTTTCTGTCGAACTGGTCTTTTTGTGGTATCTATGTTGAGACGATGGCACATGACATTTGGATCAATCCCCACCATATCCGAATGTTACCATGCGAAGATATCCAGATTCGACCTTAAAAAAGCGATCATCTCAGCTCGCACAGGTTCTTGAAGCTTTATCCCGATTTTGAGGGTCTTTGAAGATTCATCAATTGACAGATCTTTCAAGTCTTCAATGGGTCCGGTTTTGACCTCTTCATCGATTTCTCGAGGATCGAGGTCTTCGATTGACGTTTCCCTTTGTAGTTGGACCATCATTGTGCGAGGCGATGTATCCTTTGAGGTGAGCTTCAAAGAATTGTTATAACACGTACGTGCGTCATATTGGTTACCTCGCACTTCTCCCACTCCATGCTGCGTTGGGAACTTCATGGTGAGATGATAAACAGAGGTGACAGCTCGAAGTTCCCTGAGAGTCGGTCTTCCCAGTACAGCATTAAATGCAGAGGGGCAATCTACAACCAGAAATTTAGTCATTACCGTTGAAACTCTTGGATAAGTTCCAACATTAACCATCAACTCAATCATGCCCCTAGGCATTATACTATCTCCAGTGAATCCGTAGAGTGGAGTGATGGTGGTTTTTAAATCACCATCGCTCAACTCCATTTTCTTGAAAGCGTCATAGTACAAGATATCCACAGCACTTCCATTGTCGACCAGTACTCGCCACAGCTGAGTGCTTCCACAATTGATTTTAATGACTAAAGCGTCATTATGCGGGTAATGGACTTCTCTTGCATCCTGCTCTGTGAAGGTGATGTCCATATCGGGTACCCTTTGTAGCTTTTGTGGTCATCGCTCGAGATGCATGACATTAGTCAATGGCTGCTGCCTAGTTTCTCTTGCATATCTATCTTGTGCCCTCTTCGAATCTCCTCCAATATGCGGCCCTCCGAAAATAGTTCGCACTTCGCGTTGTACTTTGGGAGGTCGCTGTTGGTTTTCTTCTCTTCGTTCATTGTTTTGCCAGGTATACTGCCTCAGTCGTCCTTCTTTAATTAATCTCTCGATCTCATCTTTTAGGGCGTAGCAGTTACTGGTATCATGTCCAATATCATTGTGGTATCGGCAAAACTTGTTGGGATCGCGTTTCACTCTGTCCCGTTTAATCGGCTCCGGTTGACGATATCGTTCATGCTGATTTGTGACCGCATAGATATGATCTATGGGCGCATTCAGCTCAGTGTAGTTGTTAAATCTTATGGGAGCCTTCGGGACCACCTGCCTTTTTTGTTCAGGCTGTTTCTCAGACTGTTGCTCATTTTTTCTCTTGCTCGACTTCTTATTATCATTGGTCGTGTTCGCATCTTTTGTTGAATCTCTTCCTCCTTTTGTCTTGTGAAGATTTTCGCGTGAAGATTCGACTCTTAGATGACGACCAACCTGTCTGTAGAAGTCCTCGAGAGTTCTACATTCCCGTTCGAGCAACTCCTCCCAGAGTTTGGTTTCAGCTCGCACTCCGGCCATCAGTAGAGTTAAAACTCCTCCTTCAGGCGGGTTGTTGACTTTC
>JXTC01000661.1:60608-75042 GCA_002914845.1 Trema orientale
TACAACTATTCAGAAATTCTCTCTCTAATATTCTTCTTCTCTCTCTAAAGTTCTTCCTCTTCTTCTCTAAATTCTTCCTAAATTCCTCTCTTTCTCTTCTTTCTCTCGTCTTTTCTAAATCTTCACTCTTGTTCTACATCAATCAGTTACTAATTTGAGTTAATAGTTAGCAGCATGGTCGCTTTGTATCTTTTTAAAGAACTTGTTAGGAGAGAGGCAAACAGCATTTCTTTTTCGTAAGGGACCATTTAGAAAGATAAAATCCTAGGCAGAATCCAAATCATTTCCAAGATGTAGCCAAAGCGTTGTCAGCAGTACATTATCTATATGGTTTGAACCTTGTTCATTCTGCTCTTCTTTTTCTTTTATGTTCTACTGCTTGTCAGATTCCCCTGTGTACTTAATATAGTAGTAAATATATGTGTATATGATAGAACCCAGTACTGATAAGGAAGAAATTTTATTAGAATTAGAGCTTAAAGCTCAGTTTACGGTAAAGATACCCAGGAGTTCGAGAGCCTGGTTCTCTCCCCAGAGCAAAACGCTCACAACAAACCCAGTAATTTTCTACTCCACTCCCTCTCACTCTTCCCTCTGTAATCTCACTCAGTACCACCCTCTACAACAGAATCAATACCCTAGGCTAACTAATAGCTGACCTGGCATAATCTCCTCTAACAGAATTCTCTTCCTGCCCCTTAGCCTAACCAACTAAACATTCCTCTGGACACGCCCTTGCTGAAAGTGTGTAATCCTATCAGCATACTTGGAAAATGAAATTACAGATAATAGATAGTCTAAAATTTACCCCGAATGTATGGCAATTAATTTATTCTGACCTACAGGATTGTCTACTTGGTGTTTTGTTAAATTCGGGTTTCAGGTCTTTTTTTGTTTCTATTGGCTTCTTTACTGTTTTATTAATATATTTCAGCGTAGAATGTGGTTTAAGTCCTGTAAGTGGGTCCCCAATAATCCTAACCTAGTTGGGATGTATATATAAAACTTTGATGCTCTTTCATTTCTTTTGTTCAAGAAATGAAGAACAGGAAATTACGAAAATGAAATTACAATAGGCATACGACTTGGGCTTTAAAGTGTTTCATGCATGCCCGAGCAGGCGCTAAATTATTAGTTTGCCTCTCTTGGTAGCATTAAGTTGAAGGAAGTTTACATAGCTGTAATGTTTCTTTGTAGGACCTCCTATTTCTTGAAGCAGACAATAATACACCAACAGGTAATTGTGCAATCTTGTCATTTCTTCTTTGATATGAATCAACTCTGTAAAGCTTGAGATATGCTTTTATTGACTGCTTCTGAAAATAAGATTTATTGCTTCAGCATTGTTACTTTTGGGGACCATATCTGATGATATATCTTGTTATAACAGGATCTCAAGGAACACAAGGAGTCGATTCTCTGTCTGTCAGAACTAGGTTCCACATTTTCTATACCTTTTTTTTTTTAATTCACAAAATATTTGATCACTTGTGTTCTAATCTGCTTACTGAGAAGCTATTGATTTTTGGATGTCTGGTGCACAGGGCTGTGGCTCAGTTTTTAAAGAGACTTTCACCTATCACTCCAAATTCAGAAGCCGTGTCTGGAGATCTCAGTTTGAACAAGCTGCTTCAAGGAAAGACAAGAAGGCTATGTGCCAGAATGTTCTTTGAAACACTGGTAATGATTCGAGTAATCTATTTTAAGCTATATGGTTTTGTACTGTAACTGTTTAATCAGAACTTATCAATAGTTTTGGTGGAAATGGATCTTTCACCGAGTAAGTCTTTTGATGTGCATCGTATTCTATATAATGACATTCACGTTATTATGAATTTTACTTGATTATTTTCTTGAAAGTTGTGGCACAAGTGTATCTTTTCTTGTACATCTATTATTCATATTTCATGCTGTCTTCACAGGTTTTTGACTTCAAGCATTTCTGTCTTAGTAAATTCCTTTTAGATTCAAGTTATACACTAATTACTATCCAAAAAATCACCAGAATAATCTATCAACTATCGAAAAAAATCTAAGAAGTTGTACATTATCCATGAAGTTTTTCCAATAGAGATTAATGCTTCAGTCCAAGTCCTTTGCTTTGCAGTGAAAGCCTCTCCTTTGTTTTCAAATATATGTGGTGCAGAGAATGAAGGAGCTCCTTGTTGATTGGTTTATGTATCTATTCTTGTTGAAAAAATAAGTAACAAGAAATAAGGAACAAGAAAAGAAAGAAAGAAAAGAAGGTTGGTAAACTCATAGATATTCATGACACATTTCAGGTGTTGAAGAGCAATGGTTTAGTTGATGTACAACAGGAGGTACCTTATGGCGATATCACTTTGAAGTTAACTCCAGAACTTTCAAAAGCTCAAATCTAAGATAAATGTGTTTTATATGCATGCTTGGCTGTCATATATTTAGGTAAGGTTCCTTTTCTTACTTCTGGCCACAAATTCATTCACAAGCTATGTGAAACACTGCATATGTGGGTACTCCTCCTTTTGTCATTGTACCTGGCTGTCACGGCCATTTAAAATGATTTTGATGTGCTTTGTAGTAATTGTACATAGGGGATCATATTATTAACCATGATTTTTTGTGATTGCTGGTGAATCATAAAAGGTTTGGATAGTAGAGAATTCGAACTTTGCTGGTGAATCATAAAGGGTTTGGATAATAGAGAACTCAAAATTCTACTGGTACAAATCTTGGGGATTGGGGAAAATTTGACATTTTTTTTTTTTCTCATCTGAGCTTTCCCATTTTTTCGAATTCCTAGTTTTGTCTAAACTGCGACTGTAACTTGCCCAAATTGCAGTTGGTTGATTGCAAATTCTAGAGATTCTTTAAAATGTGTAGTTTTTCTAGTGTTTCACTTTGTTTTTTGTTGTTCATTCTGTACTTCAACTAGTGTCTTTGTGTGCATGTGCTTTGAGTACCCTATGACTCGTGAGCTGGATTTGTTATCTTTGTTGGATATATTCTCTTCGGTCTTTGGTAGCAAGGGAATTTAAAGACCTTCGGGTTTCTTTAATTGTTAGTTGGAGAAACACATCGTATTGTGGTGCTTAGCTTTGTTTCTTTGTGAGTTTTATTTCTTGTTTTGGAGGATACCTCATCTTCTTTACTTGTATTTCAAACTTTTGTTCGTTAATAAAAGTTGTTGTCTCCTATAAAAAAGGGAAAAAAAAAAAGAAATAAGGAATAGCTCGTAGCCCGTTTTATTTAGCATTCTGAATAATAAAATTTTGATATTATTTTCTGTAGCTATTTAGTTATTTAGACTTTGGGCCTCATACTAGGTCTGTTGGGTTATTTAGTTATTTATTTATTTAGTCAAAAATTTTGATGTATATATATATATATTTTTTTCCAACTTAACAGAAGTCTCATCCGCTGTACCAGGTCATAACAAGACTCGGAATGTATTATATTTCTTTATGAAAGTGCCAGGTGGAAGAGACGAAGGGAAGCAGTGTGAGGGTTTTGTACAGACACTGGAGTAAAATTTTTGACTTTATGAGAAAACTTGGTCCCCATGTGTAATTAAATAGAATTTTCTTTTAATATAGAAATTAGTGATGGTTTCATATGTTTCACTTGTTCATACAATTATTATTATTATTATTATTATTATTATTATTTCTGTTATTATTATAATTATTACTGTTATTATTATTGTTGTTGTTACCTTCTTTTAATTTGGGGTTACAGAATGTGAATTCAGCATCTTCCACATTGGGAGGTGTAATTGTCATCCAGTTATGCCTGCAACTATTGGTCATAAGACAAAATACATTCTTTCTTGTACTCTCTTTTATACTATAATTTCGTTGTTTAACATATGTATTCGACATCTAGTTTTATATTTTAATAATTTATAAATTATTTAGAATTTACATGTCAAATAATTAGATTGGAGGGTTTAAAGGTAAAATTTATAAATAATTTGGAATTTATATGTCAAATAATTAGATTGGAGGGTTTAAAGGAGCATTTAGCATTCCTCGTTAATATAAATCATCGCTGCCTATTTATATTTGTTCTTGCAAGATTTTTTTATTGTCAATCATGGTCGATTGGAGGGTTATGAATTTCTATTCCATTAATTGGGAGATTCTGTTGTATGAAAGACACTTTTGCGCCTTCTTGTAGGGGTATTTTCTAGACCATAAGATTAAAATTGACGGTGATTAGAGAGATGAGTATGTAACTTTTGGAAACTGCAATAAATAAAAGAAAAACAACCCAAAAAAGGTAAACCACTCTTTTATGCTACTTCTCCTCGGTGGTGGATCCTCCATTTGGCATAGCATTGTATATTAGACTTCTAATTGTAGATGCATAAAGAGCTGGTTTCATGTATTCTTCTTCTTATTCTTGGGAGATTGCTCCTGAGAATTCCAACTGTAGTTTGCAGATATATAAGTCCTTTATTGAAATTTTGCATTGAGAACCTAGCTAATATGCAATCTCTATATGAAACTTAGAATAAATTCTT
Organism: Trema orientale; assembly: GCA_002914845.1. Taxonomy (NCBI): domain Eukaryota; kingdom Viridiplantae; phylum Streptophyta; class Magnoliopsida; order Rosales; family Cannabaceae; genus Trema; species Trema orientale. Next base: position 65,113 of record JXTC01000661.1, read on the forward strand.
TTCACTTCAGCTTGAATTAATTATCTTCTCTTTAATATTTGTATTCTTATTGTTTACTCTATTTTGTGCTTATGGATTTTAGTACTTTGCCACTAAGATGATTTTAGGAACCAAATTTAATTTGGAAAATGGACTTTTGTGTTTTGCCTTAGACAAAGTAACCCACACATATATAAGTGAAATAAGAATATACTTGTGTATAGCTATTAAAGAATGCTTGAACTTAATGAATTTTTTCTAATATTAATCCTCATAGGAATAAAGTGAGTTGAATTCGGAGAGTTATTTCTATATGACCACTAGAAGGCACTTAGAGATAAACTATAGCTACTTGGCTAATAATTTGCTTAGATAAAAATTAATTAGATAGAGGGAAAAGTTCAAGTAAGATGGTTGGGTGAATTTGTAATCCTAGAACTTTATTTCTTTTGTTGTTCACTTTATTTTTATTGTTTTATTTCATATTTTTGCATATTTCTTTTGTAGATAGTGAGTTTAAAGACATTATCCTATTTACCAAAAGGTACAAGAAGTATCTAAACTTCAAAAAGAAGAACTTCAAGAAGAACACCAAAGGCAATGATTTTCGAGAAAAGAAAACGAAGGATGACCAAATCACTTGCTTTGAGTGTAAGAAACCTGGTCACATGAAGAATGAATGTCCCTTGAGAAGAAAAATAAAGAAGAAGGCAATGAAGGCCACATGGGATGATAGTGAAGAAGAGGAATCTGAAGGAGAAGAATAAGAAGAAATTGCCGACATGTACTTCATGGCAATAGAGAATGAGATAAGCTTACTTGAACCTAAAATTGAATTTCATGATAGTGATACAAGTAGTGAGTTTAGTGAAAATGATAGTAAGTGTGATTTATCTTATGAGAATTTATTGAGCGATTTCAATGATTTACATAAAAACTATGAAAAACTCATTTAAAGAACAATGCCCTTAAAAAGAAAATTCTTAGTTTGTCTAAATTGGTTGAAGGATTTACAAAAGAAAAGGAAGTGAAATCATTTTGTAGTAGTTGTGATATTTTGTCAAAAGAAAATACTTCCTTAAATGATAAAGTTTTAGACTTGACCAAAATTGTCCACAAATTTACAAATGGAAAGAAAATTTTTGACATGATACTTAGTAGACAAAAATGCATTTTTGACAAAAGAGGTATTGGGTACAAATCTTCTATAAAACAAAAATACCTCAAAAACTATTTTGTGAAACACCAAACACACTTGCACTTATTGTAATCAAGATGAACGTACTAGTTTTTCATGCTTTGTGAAGAAGAATGCATATTTTGGTGGAAAACTAGCTTGAGTACCAAAAGAATCTAGAACTAATACTCAAAGATCCAAATCAGTATGGGTACCAAAAATCAAAGTTTGATTCTTATTTGTAGGTACAAAAGAAGAACTTTTGGTTCTTGGATAATGGTTACTCCAAATACATGACCGGTGACTATTCCTTGCTCTCATCATTTACAAAAAGGAATGAAGAACATGTCACTTTTGGAGACAATGCTAAAGGCAAGATTTTAGGCATAGGTAACATTGGCTCTACTTCATCTCCTATTATTGAAAATATTTTACTTGTTGATAGTCTTAAACACAATTTGCTTAGTATAAGTCAACTTTGTGATAAGGGTTATCATGTCATTTTTGAACTTTCCAAATGCTTGATTGAGGATACTTGATCAAAAGAAATTATTTTTGAAGGTGAAAGAAAAGACAATGTTTATACTATTGATATTGAAAAATATTTTAGTCAAGATAAATGTTTTTCGGTTTTAAAAGATGATTCTTGGCTTTGGCATAGAAGACTTGGACATGCTAGCATGAACACTATTTCTAAACTCTCTAAGAAAAACCTTGTTAATGGATTACATAGTTTTCTTTTTGAAAAAGATAAGGTTTATGATGCATGTCAATTTGGAAAATAAGTGAAAAGTTCTTTTAAATCCAAAAATGTCATTACTATTTCTAGACCCTTACAACTACTTCACATAGATTTATTTGGACCATCAAGAGTAGTGAGTCTTGGTGGAAAATACTATACTTTTGTGATAGTAGATAATTTTTCAAGATTAACTTTAGTACTATTCATTGCTCATAAAAATGATCTTTTAAATGTACTTACTATCTTTTGTAAGAAAGTGCAAAATGAAGAAGGCTACACCATCACATCTATTAGAAGTGATCATGGTGGTGAGTTTGAAAATGAAGAAATGGAGGTATTTTGCTACAAAAATGGTTTTGATCATAACTTTTTGGCTCCTAGAACTCCACAACAAAATGGAATTATAAAAAGAAAGAATAGAACCTTACAAGAAATGGCACGAAGTATGCTAAATAAAAATGGTTTGCTAAAATATTTTTGGGCCGAAGCGGTAAGTACCGCTTGTCATATTGTGAATAGAGTCTTTATATCATCAATCCTACTATCATATTTTGGGGGATGGCTACGGTAGGGGCGTCCCTACGTAGGGTCATGCCTTAATTATCGTTGGATGGGAATCTGTGGGGAATAACGGGAATCTGTAGAGAATCTATTTATATACAGATTCTCATCCAACAGTGAATAGACAGGGCCCTACGTAGGGGCGCCCCTACTGTAGACGCGCCCCATATTTTGAAGTTAACAAACATATAATTAAGAACTAATAATCTACTTGAGTGTGTAGCAAGTCAAATTGAAAGGATCATAAGACATTCAAGATGGATTATGGAAAAGAGCTTGAAGACAAAGATCAAGAATATAAGACTTAGATCAACAAAGGTTTTACACTTAGTTCTTGTACTTGAATATTTGTCTACACATCATATGATCTTAATGGCTCAAATTTTTCATATAATTGGAATTTTTTCAAAGCTAAATTGTCAAATCTGTTTATTTCCAATTAAAAGATGAAATTTATTTTATACAAACTTTTAAATTGATTTATGAAATTCTATAGTTTCTATATTACATATTAAATCAATTTATAAAGTCACTTTTTGGAAATAATTGAAAAAGACTTGAAATAAAATTGAAAAATCACTCTCGAATAGAATCAGCAGACCGGCAGTGAGAATCGGTCTACTGATTCCTCTGTTCTGTTTTTTATTTTTAACGACTTTTTAAATCCGATCGTTACAACCGCACTTTTAACGGCTAGTATTTTTCGGTCTATCGAATGTGAACTTTTGGTCTGCCGAAAATGACAGATTGTCTGTCAAATTATCTAAAACAGCTAGTTTTCATTCTAATCTTTAAATAGAAGCCTTTTTAACACTTGAAACCATTTTTGAATATTCTTATATTGCTTTGTACATACTTTCAAGTTGTTCAAATCATCTTTTGTGAATCAATCTTTCAAATTCAATTTTTCACAAAAATCAATTGAGCCAAACTAGATCATACTTTGTGTTTTCATATATTCCCTCTAAGCTTACCTTGTATCATCTATATACTTATGAGAGTTTCTAGTTGAGTGTATCTACAAACAAAAAACCAAATTGTATTGTTGAGGTGAGGTTGATACCGGATTCATAAACAACTCAGTTTAGGTGAGATTGGCACCGGAGTCTAAACAATCTGTGTTAGGCGTAATAGAGCCGGATTCAAGACTATTGTAAAGGCGTGAGTACGCCTAAGGAGAAAGCAATCTTTGTGTAAAAGGGATGGTCAAGCCCATTCTCTTGATCCGATAGTGGATAGCTCGAAGCAGGTTGCCAAGAGCCAGAGATGTAGGCAAACCGTCGTGTTTGTTGAACCTTGTAGAAATAGTGTTTGCATTTCTCTATCCCTATCTCTTTTATTTACCTATCTTGTCCGTGCAACTAATCTATTTTTACTTGTTATTTCTTTTACTTGCTACATTTACGTGATTATCAAGAAAAGTTTGAAAAAGTTTTTAAAATTAAAAACCCAATTCACCCCCTTCTTGGATTGGCTAATCTTGGACTTACAGTTGATTACAAGAAGATAGAACCTGCTTAACAACTAACTGACTTGGATGTCCAAGTTTCATATGCCATAAATCTAAAAGACTCTTAGAGGACTGACCACTACTAGACTCAATATTGTTGGACTTGACAGACAAGACTAGCGGACTAGAAGATTTTGAAGCTGGATATATCATTGACAGGTCAAACTTGTACAGCCCTTCATGTAGTCTCCCTTGGAGTAGCCTGGTTCCCGTTACTCGGTCCTTCGCAAAACAAAAGTTAGGGTGAAATTCAAGGATCACATCATTATCTCTAGTAAATTGGCTAACACTTAATAGGTTCTTCGTAATTTGTGGCACACACAAGAGATTTCACAAGGCAAAGGATCTAGAACGACTAGAATCAGAAAAATAAGAGATTCCAGTGTGAGTAATTGGCAAACCTGCACCATTGCCCATTATGATCTTGTTGCCGCCATGGTATTTAGTCCCAACACTCAGGTTGTTAAGATCATTTGTTACATGATTGGTGGCTCCAGAGTCAAGGAACTAGTAGCTGGGCAATCAAAAAAGGTATCAGGAGTGGCCACCATTGTAGACATGTTAGCATGACTAGTGTTTGTTGGAGATGAGAGCAGAGGACCTAAGTCACTACAGTTATTGTTATTAAACCCAAAAAAATTTTGATCAAATCGATAGTAGCACCGCAGGACGGTATGGCCAAATTTTCCACAGAGTTGACACTGAACATGAGGTTCTCCATTCCATGAGCGCCTGCCACCACAGTTTCCACGACCACGACCACAGTTGTTTGAGAAGTGTGGAGAAAGCTGATTTTTACCATATGAGTTGCTACCTGAGTTGGGTTTCTGGCCATTCGGGGGTTGAGTCTGAAAGGCTAGATTAACAGAGGGATTAGTTCCATCAGTAGTGGCAGAGTGCTGCTCGATACGACCTTCTTGAGCTAAAAGGAGAGCTCCCAAATCAGTGAGGGTATATGGCTCTGGACAAGAAGTAATAGAGACAACGACCGAGTCATACTCAATACCGAGTCTAGCAAGGACATACAGGATCTGGTCTTCTTCAGAGACCACATGGCCTGCAGAAGCAAGAACATCAGCAGCAGATTTCATCTTGAGGAGGTATTCACGCATACTCATTCCTCCTTTCTTAAGAGTTTGGAGTTGCAGCTTATATTGCATAATTTTAGCTTTGCTCTGAGATCCAAAAATTGTCCCAACAGCTTGCCAAACATCACTGGCAGTATGATAGCCCACCGTTTGAGCTTGAATGGTGTCAACCATGGAGGCTAAGAGCCAAGAGACAAGAAGCTAATCTTGTCATTGATGAAAGACATATGCTGGGTTAACACCCCTAGGACGGTGGTTAACGGTGGGCAAAAGCTCTGGGGGACATATTATAGTACCAAGAAGATATTATTCTAAGCCAAGGCCACAGATTCTAGCCAAGACCTGGTGTTTCCATATGAGAAAATTGCCTTCATCGAGGTGCACAATGGCAAGCTGATTAGCTGGATTAATGGGCTAGTTCTGTTGAGTGAGCGGAACAGGCTGTGATGGTTCTGGATTAAGGGGAATAGGCGAAGAGTAGGTGGTGGGTTTTCATTGGAGCTGCGAGGAGCTATAGCAGACCCAAACCCAGAGGACTGAGAGAAGCCCTCCATATTAGTAGTGGGCTTACGGCTCTGGTACCAAGAAAGAAAACCAGAAAAAAGAATGAAAGAGAAAGGTTTGTATTGCTCACTAGAACAAATATTACAGCAGTCACTGTACAATATATATTAGAATGAAAGGGACAGCTAGGCCACTATAATTCTAACACCTGTCCTATTAGAGAAATCTAGAACTTTCTGCATACATGTCCAGGTGCGAACATATCCAAAAGGAATAAGATATATTCTTTTACAAGTGTTAAGTTAGCTATTAGTAGCTAATGCTCATTATCTCTAACAAGCTTTATCTTGATAAGGCTTATTGAGACCATCCAATTTTTACTTCTTCTTATCTATTTCTCTTTCTTAATGACTTTGAAAGGCGACCCGTCGTGCCAGGCTATAAGATAAGATACAGCTGTTATACTAGCTAAAAAGCGAGGAAGCAAAACTACCATTTTTCGTAAGATTGGCATTCTCAGGTATTCCCCCAGCTATTTTGCCGAAGCAGTGCTATACTTCATTTCTTTGTCTTTCAAGGAAAACTAATCCAATGGAACTAGGAAATTCATATAAATTTATCTTCCCTTGGGGACTAGAGGAGACTTTTGATGGTAGTTCAAATTGGTAATTAGAGGTCTTCCTCAGGGAGAGGGACTCGGAACATAAAGGCAGCCAAAGGCCATTCGTTAAGTCCACATTTCTATCTGAACTAAGGGGTGGGCCCTTATGTATAAAAAAAGACATATAAGCCCCTCAATTCTTTTACTTTTCAAGGAAGTACACCTCTGTTGGAGGCCTAAGATGAAGAAACGTAGTTGCTTGATTGAAAGATGAGGACGCAGAACTGCCCGTTTTCTTTAGGGGAGGTTTGGATCTTTCAATCTCCCACGGGGCTATATTTCACTACGAAGCCAAGATTCCAGACTTCTCAACGAAATCTAATATCCAGTAGGGACTCAGAGCAAGGTTAGAGGTGTTCCCCCGCCTATAGCGCCTTGGGCATTGTTATCTTCCATCATTGTGTTGTGGTTGATCTAGAAAGATTGGTCTTTAGATGGCTTAATAGATCCAAAGGTGATCCTCTCAGTGAACCGACCAAATGAATCATAATTATCAATACCTCTACATGATGATCCACCCTGCCCGTGTTAGGGTTTATGCCCTAAAAACATATATATTTTAGATATTTGCTGAACTAATAAAATAACATTTTTCTATTTGAATTTGTGCATAATTGATATGTCTTTAAATATTAGAAAATTCCTAGTTTATATATGTGACCAGAAATTTAGTATATAAGTATTATATACATGAGGATTAAATTATGGATAATAAACTAAAATAGTCCGTAATAATTAATTAAAGTTTGGGATCTTTAATTAAATGTTATTAGTACGGTCTATTAACATTGAGAATGTAATAGTCTTATCCGGACTATTGATGTGTTGACATCACAATGGAGGTACTTTATATAATTCGATTATATAGGACTGGACTAGACATGATTTGAATCTCACATAAATTCCGTTAACTGTTGAGAGTTCAAATAATGTCACTAGATGATCATATGTAGATCAATCTTGATCCTAAGTAGTTATAGACTCCTATTTATAACATTATGTTCTTTAACATACTTGTTAAAGGTTTGTTTCGTAAACATATCGAAATACTTGTATCTTAGGAGCATGATGAGATGAGTAGCTGGGAATGTAACTTACAGATATGGAATCCATTTCTTCCATTAGAAAGCTAGAAAGAGGATTTCCTTGTGTATTGATTCAGGACTTGAACAGTTTGAGTACTCAATTTATAATAGATTTATAAATTAATTGTTCATTAGAGAATCAATAGTACACAAGGATAAAGATATAATTGGAGAGGTAAACGGTTTATGACCTAGTTCCAATTATGAATTGTCTATGAAGGATTGAACTACATGTAATGATTAAATCGATGGACTGCTTGTTGTTTTTTGAGTAAATTAATTCTGTAACTTCAAGAGTGCAATTCCAGATTTTTGTGGAGTAATACTGGAATTAATAAATTAGACAAATTAATTAAAGAGTTTAATTAATTGTCATAATTTATTGGAGCTTAAATTATAGGTCCATAGGTCCCCAATTCCACCTCTTACAAATACTGTACTAGATATTATATTATTTCTGTTACTGCACACTTTGTCTAGATAAATTGATTATCTACAATAATTAATAATTATTATTAATTAATTAATTAATTAATTTAAATTTATAGAGAGATAAGTTTCCTAATTTGTTTAAATTTTGAATTTAAAAATATCTAATTATCAGATAATTAGATAAACAGAAATTGGGAAACTAACTGAAAGTGAAATAGTTATTTGCTAGTTTATATAGAGATATATATATTAATTAATTAATTAGATTAATTAATTTAAATATATAAATATATATAATCACATTATTGTTTTTTGAAAACGTAAACTAATATATATATATATATATTGATTAATTAATATTAGGTTTACGTTATATTAAAAAAAGAAGAAGGAAACTTGCGTTTCCTATTAACAAAAGGTTATGTTTTTTTTAGGTTATATATATATATATTAATTTGATTAATAGATTATTTATTAAATAGTTCAATAAATAGGTATATATATATATAAGGTGAAACCCCTAGCAGAAAATACACTACGTATTATTTTCTACAGAGCCTCCATAAACTAAAGTGAAAAAGAAGATAGTCTTCCTATTCTCAGTAGAACAAATTCTTGCAATCTCATGTGTTGAGAATATTGCAAGGGCCTAAAGTATGAGTTTTGAGAGATTGTACGCAACACCCACACATTTATCCAGTTGTGCTTGAGGCTTGGATTGGAAGATCGTGGTTTAGAAGACAGTAAAGCTAGGATCCGCTGATAGGCTACAAGAGGTATTAGATCTATTCTCTTTGTATGTTCCTATTTGCTATGAATTAATACTATGCACTCATATAGTTAATTATTTTGAGAAATTTTTTTGAATGTTCTTGGGCCAATCTTCCACTGCGAAAATCGTTTTTAATTCCAACAATTGGTACTAGAGTGGTTATATGAGTATATAATATTAATTATTTGTATACATGAGTGGGTATTGCATTATTTTTTATATGTATTTGATGATGAATGGATGAGTTATCATATAATGGATTATGGTTGATATTTGGTCGTTAATTATGTAGTTTCTTAGGTTTTAATTTTTTTGTAATTTATTTTGATTAGATCAAAATATGTAAACCCTAATTTTGGGTATAGGTTTTGTTGTAATTCCTTGTAATGTACAAAGAAGATGATGGAGATGTTTCTGCTTGAAGCCAACCCGACGCCCCAAAAAACTCACACACAAAAAAAAAATATTAATATAATATATATATTAATTAATTAAATTAATTAATTTTATATATATACGATTACGTTTTTAAGAAAACAAACGTATAGTTTTAGATATGTTAGTATATAATATATATATTGTTTTACGTTTAAAAAAATATTTATATATATATAATATATATACATATATGTATATATATATTAATATATACAATATATATAGTTTACGTTCTTTTTTTATATATATAAAAAAAAGGGGCCTAGGCCTAGGCCCAAGCCCAAAATTGATTATTTGATAATCATATGGGCTAGGCTAGTTTTGTAAAATATTTACAGAAATATCACCTTTTACAAATTTGATTTGTAAAAATATCAGAAGACAAGAGGAGGCCCAAAAAGATTAGTGGATAGCTTTCCGACCTACGTGCCTTTGATTCTTTGTAGTTTTATTATTTTATTAGGTTGTAATTTCCTAAGGGACTGGGCCAAATATCATTATTATTTTATTTTATTATTATATTATATGTGATATGTATAATATGATCATGCATAATAACATGCCATTCATTATACCCACTCATAGTCATTTATGAATATCATGCATACATGTTATATTCATGCTAAAATAGTTTAGTTAGAATATGACTAATTTAATTAGATTAAATAATTAAATAGGAATAACAAAATTAAATAATGTGATTTAAGTTTAATAGTTAAATTTTGGTAATATTACACTTATTTAATTTAGGCTATCCTTATTAATTAGATTAATTAGATTAGCCAAATTATTTCTATAATAATAAATTAAGATTTTTAGAAAATCTAGTAATTTATTTAGGACCAATAAGATTAGACCAATAAATTAACCTAGAAAATTATATTATATATAATAACTAGGTTAAATAAAACATTAGATGTTTATTAGTAAAAACACATAAGATTTTAAAATAATGAGTGGGAGAGGAGTATATGACAATAT
>JXTC01000661.1:75522-107901 GCA_002914845.1 Trema orientale
CACTCTCACCTGATTTTCTTCAGTTCAAGAGCAACTATGTTATGAACAAGTTGAATTATACGATGACTCAACTGCTCAATGAACTGTAAACCTTCAAATCGATATCGAAAGATAAAGGTAAAGATAGTTCAGCAACTGTTGCTGAAGCAAATGTTGCAGTAGAAAATCCCTCTACCTCTAACAAAAATAAGAAGAGGAAGAACAAGGGTGCCTCTGGGTCTAAGCCTAAAAAGAGCAAGAAGGGCAATACAAGTACCAAGAAGAACAACTCCAAGGACAAAAAGCCTAAAGGAAAACATGTTCACTGCAGAGTTGAAGGGCATTGGAAGAGAAACTGTAACAAGTATCTCTCTGAATTGAAAGAGAAGAAGAAAGATAAATATGATTTACTTGTTTTAGAAGCTTGTTTAGTGGAAGAAGATTTATTTGATATATCTCCGTGGATAGTTGATTCAGGAGCCACTAATCATGTTTATTCTTCTTTTCAGATGCTTAGTTCTTCAAGGAGCTTGCCGACAGGGAATTCACGATGAGAGTAGGCAATGGAGCCAAAGTTTCAGCAAAAGCAGTGGGATTCGTCCGTCTTCATTTTATGAATAAATTTTTGTTATTGAACAATATTTACTTTATTCCTGGTTTTCGTAGGAATTTGATTTCTATTTCAAGAATACTTGAACAAATATTTGGTGTTTCTTTTTTTAATAATGAGATTATTATTTCTAGAAATGGTTTAAATATTTGTTTTACAAAAATAGAGAATAGACTTTACATGTTAATGCCGGACGAACAATCATTGCTTAATACCGAAATGTTTAAAGTAGAATATCCAAAACCTAAAAAGCAAAAAGTTTCTCAAGATGACGATACATATCTTTGGCACCTTAGATTAGGGCATATCAGTCTAGATAGGACAAACAGACTTGTAAAGGATGGTCTTTTAAGAGAGCTAAAAGTTGGCACTTTACCAGTTTGTGAATCTTGTCTGGAAGGAAAAATGACTAAGAGACCTTTTTCAGCAAAGGGCGAAAGGGCCAAAGAACCGCTTGAGCTTGTGCATAGTGATGTATGTGGTCCATTGAATATACAAGCAAGAGGTGGTTACGAATATTTTGTCACATTTATTGACGATTATTCACGATATGGATACGTGTAACTAATGCAAAGAAAATCTGAAACCTTTGAAAAGTTCAAAGAATTCACAGCAGAAGCTCAAAAGCAATTAGACAAGTCATTAAAATCTCTTCGATCAGATCGAGGAGGTGAATACCTTGATAATAAATTCAAGGATCACTTGCTGGAGAATGATATTCTATCCCAACTCATAGCACCTGGAACACCACAATAGAATGGTGTTGTAGAAAGGAGAAACTGAGCGTTGCTTGATATGGTTAGATCAATGATGAGCTACTCTTCCCTACCACTCTCATTTTGGAGTTATGCATTACAAACCACTGTTTACATTTTGAATGTAGTACCTTCCAAGTCTATCCAAAAGACACCTTTAGAGTTGTGGAATAGGCATAAACCTAGTTTACGTCATATTCGTATATGGGGGTGCCCTGCACATGTACTGAAAGGAAAGACTGGGAAGCTAGAACCACGCACAGAGGTTTGTTTGTTTGTAGATTATCCAAAAGGCACAAGAGGAAGTTTGTTTTATAGTCCTCAAGAGAAAAAGGTATTTGTATCGACAAATGCCACTTTTCTTGAAAATGACTATATGACAGATTTCAAACCTCGAAATAAAGTTGTACTAGAGGAATTACTTTCTGATCAGATCAGACCACAACTAACAACAGTTGTTGAACGACAAAATTATGAGACCACTATTCCAGATCAGAATACCTTGGCAACTCGACGTAGTGAGAGGGTTATTAGACCACCTGCTCGCTACAGGGAAGTTGGAGAAGCACATGTTGCTATTTCTGATAGTAGCCAAGATGACCCATTGACATACAAGTATGCAATAGAAGATTCTGATAAGGAAAAATGGCAAGAGGCTATGAACCAAGAAATGGAATCTATGTATTCCAATTCTATCTGAGAACTTGTAGATCCACCTGAAGATGTCAGGCCCATTAGATGTAAATGGATCTATAAAAGAAAAAGAGGTGCAGATGGAAAAGTTGAAACATTCAAGGCTAGGTTAGTAGCAAAGGGTTATACCCAAAAAGAGGGAATTAATTATGAAGAGACTTTCTCACCAGTAGCCATGCTTAAATCCATACATATCCTCTTATCCATTGCTGCATGTTTAGACTATGAAATATGGCAAATGGATGTCAAGACAGCTTTTTTGAATGGCTATCTTGAAGAAAGCATCTATATGGTGCAACCAGAAGGTTTTGTAGCTAAAGGCCAAGAGCAGAAAGTTCGCAAGCTACTTAGGTCCATTTATGGACTTAAGCAAGCTTCAAGATCATGGAATCTAAGATTTGATGAGACAATTAAGTCTTATAGTTTCGATCAAAATGTTGATGAACCTTGTGTATACAAGTACATCAAAGACAAGAAAGTGGTCTTCCTAGTTCTTTACGTAGATGATATTTTACTCATTGGGAATGATGTGGAAACGTCATCTAATATAAAGAAGTGGCTAGCCGAGCAATTCCAAATGAAAGATTTGGGAGAAGCAAGTTATGTGCTTGGGATCCAGATTATTCGAGATCGCAAGAATAGACTTTTGGCACTGTCTCAAGCATCTTATATTGATAAGGTGCTCATTCGTTTTTCGATGCAAAGCTCCAAGAAAGGACAGTTACCTTCTCGACATGGAGTTATCCTTTCCAAAGAGCAATATCCTAAGACACCTCAAGAGGAAGAGGATATGAGACGAATTCCTTATGCGTCTGCAGTTGGCAGCCTTATATACGCCATGTTGTGTACTAGGCCTGACATATACTACGCAGTAGGGATAGTTAGTCGTTTTCAATCCAATCCAGGATTAGATAACTAGATAGCGGTAAAGCATATTCTCAAGTATCTTAGGAGAACGAGAAATTATATGCTGGTTTATTCAAATCAGAACTTGATTCCTACTGGATACACTGATTCTGATTCTCAATAAGACAAAGATACTCAAAGGTCGACATCTGGGTCAGTGTTCACTCTTGGTGGTGGAGCCGTTGTCTAGAAAAGTGTTAAACAATCCAGCACTGTAGATTCTACTATGGAAGCAGAATACATAGCAGCTTGTGAAGCAGCTAAAGAAGCAGTTTGGCTCAAAAAGTTCTTTATTGATTTGGAAGTTGTTCCAAATATGGATAAGCCACTAACTTTATACTGCAATAACAGTGGAGCGGTGGTGAATTCAAAAGAACCAAGAAGTCACAAGAGAGGAAAGCATATAGAGAGAAAGTATCATCTGATTAGAGAGAGAGAATATCGAGGAGACGTGACCGTTATGAAGATAGCATCCGAAAGCAATATTGCTGATCCTTTTAAAAAAACGCTTCCAGCGAAGAATTTTGAGAGTCACTTGGAGGGTTTAGAATTGAGAGACATGTCTCAGTTGCTTTAGGACAAGTGGGAGATTGTTAGGGTTTATGCCCTAAAAGTATGTATATTTTAGATATTTGCTGAATTAATAAAATGACATTTTTCTATTTGAATTTGTGCATAATTGGTATATCTTTAAATATCATAAAATCCCTAGTTTATTTATGTGACCATAAATTTAGTATTTAAGTGTTATATACATGAGGATTAAATTTATGGATAATAAACTAAATATAGTCCGTAATAATTAATTAAAATTTGGGATCTTTAATCAAATGTTATCAGTACGATCTATTAACATTGAGAATGTAATAGTCTTATCCGGACTATTGATGTGTTAACATCACAATGGAGGTACTTCATATAATTCAATTATATAGGACTGGACCAGACATGATTTGCATCTCACATAAATTCCGTTAATTGTTGAGAGTTCAAATAATGTCATTAGATGATCATATGTAGATCAATCTTAATCCTGAGTAGTTATAGACTCCTATTTATAACATTATGTTCTTTAACATACTTGTTAAAGGTTTGTTTCTTAAACAGATCGAAATACTTGTATCTTAGGAGCATAATGAGATGAGTAGCTGGGAATGTAACTTACAGATATGGAATACATTCCTTCCATTAGGAAGCTAGAAAGACGATTCTCTTGTGTATTGGTTCAAGACTTGAACAGTTTGAGTATTTAATTTATAATAGATTTATAAATTAATTGTTCATTAGAGAATCAATGGTACGCAAGGATAAAGATGTAATTGGAGAGGTAAACAGTTTATGACCTAGCTCCAATTATGAATTGTCTATGGAGGATTGAACTGCATGTAATGATTAAATCGATGAACTGCTCGATATTTTCTGAGTAAATTAATTCTGTAACTTCAAGAGTGTAACTCCAGATTTTTAGTGGAGTAATAGTGGAATTAATAAATTATACAAATTAATTAAAGAGTTTAATTAATTGTCATAATTTGTTGGAGTTTGAATTACAGGTCCATAGGTCTCTAATTCCATTTCTTACAAACACTGTACTGGATATTACATTACTTCTGTTACTGCACACTTTGTCTAGATAAATTGATTATCTACAATAATTAATAATTATTATTAATTAATTAATTTTAAATTAATTAATCTAAATTTATGAAGAGATAAGTTTCCTAATTTGTTTAAATTTTGAATTTAAAAAATATAATTATCAGATAATTAGATAAACAGAAATTGGGAAACTGACTGAAAATGAAATAGTTATCTGCTAGTTTATATAGATATATATATATATATTAATTAATTAGATTAATTAATTTAAATATATAAATATATATAATTACGTTATTGTTTTTTTAAAACGTAAACTAATATATATATATTGACTAATTAATATAAGGTTTATGTTTTTTTTTTTAAAAAAAAAGAAAACTTGCGTTTTCTATTAGCAAAAGGTTACGTTTTTTTTAGGTTATATATAAATATATTAATTTGATTAATAGATTATTTATTAAATAGTTTAATAAATAGATATATATATATAAATAAGGTGATACCCTAGCAGAAAATACACTACGTATTATTTTCTACAGAGCCTCTATAGACTAAAGGGAAAAAAAAGATCTGTAGAACAAATTCTTGTAATCTCATGTTTTGAGAATATTGCAAGGGCCTAAAGTGTGAGTTTTGAGAGATTGTACGCAACACCCACACGTTCATCCAGTTCTGCTTGAGGCTTGGATTGGAAGATCGTGATTTAGAATACAGTAAAACTAGGATCCACTGATAGGCTACAAGAGGTATTAGATCTATTCTCTTTGTATGTTCTTATTTGCTATGAATTAATACTATGCATACTCATATAGTCAATTATTTTGAGAAATTTTTTTGAATGTTCATGGGCTAATCTTCCGCTGCAAAATTCATTTTTAATTCCACCCCCCCTCCCCCTCCTTCAGGTTCCTTTCGAGATTGGATCCGAATACTAGCCGCTGCCTAAGGGTAACTTATAACTAAACAAACGATCCTGAGTAAAATCTTTTTTGGGTTTTTCATCTTGTACTGTGGTTATGTAATTGAGCCTAGATTATAAGGTTATATTCGTATAACCTATATGTGGGCCATAGGTTTTTATAACAATTATATAATATAAGGGCTGTCTAATTAAGTGGAGCCATTAAGTGATCTAATTGAGGGCTCATGAAGTTACCTATTAAGTGTGAATTCTGTAATGTGTGGTTACCTAATCCTAGTCCAATAAGGATTGATGGAGTCTCTATTGGTGACTAGTATATAAGGATATAACTATAGGGTTTTGGTCCCCAAACCAAATAGAACGTGTGCTCTTCTCCTCTGCCTCCATCAACAGAGAAAGACCCATTGAGCATACATAGAGTATTCTGGCTATGGAAGACCTTCTACCCTCAGGTTCTAATCAGTTAATCGCTTCCGCTTACGTGATCACATCCTTTGCTGTCAAACTCAATGGATTCAGGTTAGTCACGGGTTTACTCTCAACAAATCCTTTCCTGACAATTTGGCATGATAGATTCTGGGATTATATTTGGTTTATTAATCCATTATGTATATCTAACAAGTGGTATCAGGAGCAGAAAATCATGTTAAATTGCTTAGGATAATCATATATGTCTCTATTTTGTAATATCTTTATCTATTTGGCTTTCTAGGGTTTAGATATAACATGTATGATTGATGAATTTTTCATGATTTTGTTGAGATATTTAGTGTTTGAGGGTTGAATTCTGAGTTTTAGGTCATAAAGATGGCAGATTAGGTCGAAAAATCGCATTAGGGTTGAGTTACCCGATTTTAAAATCGCGTAATCAACACTCAGGCTGCAGCACGGCGCTGCGGCGCCACGCAAGTGGTGCTGCAGCGCCACCATGTAATCACGGTGGCGCCGCGGCGCCATGCAACTGGCGCTGCGGTGCCACCATTCATCAAGGTGGCGCCGCGGCACCACACATTGGTGCCGCAGCGCCACCACCTGGGTTCAGAATTTTTTTTTTAGGTCGTTTTTGACCTAATTGAGATACACGGTCTCGGTTTTGGGTAGAATTGAGTCGTTTTTGACTCAATTCAAGGAGTTCCAACCTGAAACTTAACCAATCAGTTATGTTTTCTCAACCCAGCTTCAGTACGACCCACACTTTATCCGTTGAAAACTCTATTTGGCTTAAGAGTTGATAAAAGTGCTTAAAACGCAGTCGGTCATCCATAAAGATTTGTGCATTGAAATTTTCGGTTTAATATTCTGGGCACTTTGGTTATTATTTTCTTTGCACTATTTGTTTAAATATTTTGAAATAGATGAGTTGAAACAACATGTTGTCAAAGTAACCTCTATTGCGTAAATTTATTTATTTTAGAATATTTAAATGATTGTGTGTTTATTGTTCATGCAAATAATTATCGGCCCAAAGGAAGGTGATTATTTGGCCGAATAATGAACACACATGCGGTAATAGATATGTGATGGTTGTCAAGTTTCCATGTGGATAGTAAATCGGCCCAAAAGAAGATTTGCTGTCTGACAGGATTTACAGTTAATATTTGATTACTGCACTGAAGAGTACCATTTACAAGTTGATAAGTCGGCCCAAAGGAAGGCTTATTGATGTTGTTCTGGGTATCTTGTGATGGAAGCCCACCTTATATATTTATTTGATGTATGTCATGCTAGTATATCTTATTATTTTGTATGCTTAGTTTATGACGTATTTTTAATGTGAGCTGTTATTTTCTGTTTTTGTCCTCTGTTCAGTTTCTGTTTAATATATATCTGCCAATATTAAGTCTAATATTTGTGTTTAATAATACAAACCTTAAGAAATGGAATGAGCACAATGTGCTCAGTTGCATTGATCTTGACCTTGTGCTCCGGACAGAATATCCTACTGCTCTTACGGTTTTAAGTTCTTCAGTTGGTAAAGAAGAATTTTGAGTAGTAAATTCGTTCTAATTGCATAAGTCTCATGGTCATGCAATACTCCATTACAGAAACTATAAGGGGCGCTATATCTGAGGAGGTAAACGCTAAGTTGTTCTTTAAAGCAATTACGGATCGTTTTATAGAAAACAAAAAGGTCGAAATGAGTACCATTTTTTTTGGAACCTCGTTTCAATTCAGTATAATGATTAAGGGAGCATAAGGGAGTACATTATGGAGATGTCTAATCTCGCTTCCAAACTAAAGGCACTTAAGTTAGAGTAGTTGAAAGACTTGCTCGTGCATTCGGTCTCTATCTCTCTTCTTGCACAAATTAGTTAAGCAAAGTTACAACACCCTTAAGTACAAATGATCTTTTTTCGAGATCATTTCTTATAGTGTGCAAGAAGAAGATAGGTTGAAGCGAGAAAAGTGCTCACTTAGCATGTACTTCTCAATATAAGATAAGATAAGGAAAAGGAATAAAGATAAGGAAGCTGCAGTTATATCTTTACAGCATAAAGTGCAAAAGGAAACAACATAAGGAATTTGTCTATTTCTTTTGCAAAAGGGCTAGATATATAAGGTTGATTATCTCAATCATGACTTTTGGCTTATAAAGAAGGGTATGCTTCTCAATTTTGTTTGTTATAAAGTTAATTTAGCTCTTGTACCCAAATGCACTTAGTGAATGATACAGATTCTACTATTCATATTCATGCAAGATTGTTTGTGAAGCCAGTTGCAAATTGATGATGAAAGATTCATCTGTTTGGGCAATGGCAACACTACTTCAGTGGAGGCTATATAAGGTTATTTAGATTAAAATTAGAGACTGGTTAAATTTTGGGTTTGGAAGAGACTTTTAAAGTATTCTATTTCTGACTCGAACAAATATAGTCATTCTTGTTCTTTCGGAAATAGTTCAATTTAGTTTCTTTTAAGATTCAAATTTATTGCTACTAGTTCTTTGATTGATAATCTTTATAAATTGAAAATAATTGCCTTATCAAGTTAATCTTGCATATTAAGAAATAGGGTACAAAAGTACAATTCAATTAAAAGAATTTCTCTAAGGTATGACACAAGCTTTTTTGATATATCTCTTAATAGAGAATTAACAGCATTGTGTCAGATGAAATTCTTAATCTACTTAACTGAACAGACTTTAAAATCTATGTTAAGTACATTAAGGAATACAGACAAACATAAGGAAATCAGGTATCAACAAGAGTTTTGACGTCTTAGAGCTAATTTATACTGATACATGCAGACCATTCCATACAGTTATCTGGAATGGCCAACAGTATTACATTATGTTCATAGATAATTATTCTCATTAAGGGTACCTAATTTGGTTCATGAGAAGTCTCAATTTCTGGATGTATCTAAGTTTTTCCAATGCTCAAGTTGAAATTCAACTGAGCTATGAAATTAAAGCTGTCAAATCTAATCATAGTGCATACTATGGTAGGTAAGACGGATAAAGTTAACAAAGTCCAGAGCCCTTCACTCAGTTCCTAGAGACATACAGAATCGTCTAACAATACAAAATACCAGGGAAACCTAGTATGAATAGTATTGTTCAGTGACAATAAAGTAAACTTAAGGACATGGTAAGAAGTGTGATTAATCATTCTTCTTTACCTAAATCACTCTAGAAAAGGAACCTAAGAACTGGAGTTTACATACTAAACAAAGTTTCCACTAAAGATATAGCTAAAACCCCATATGCGCTATGGAAAGGCAAGAAGCCTAGCATTAAGTGCTTGCATATCTGTGGTTGTCTAACTAAGGTTAGGCCATACAGGCCATATGGAAAGTGATTGGACTTAAGAATTTTAGCTACTATTTCATTCGGTACTTTGAAAAGTTAAGGGGGTTCATTTTTATGATACCTCTTATAAATCCTTTTCAAAATGGGAAAATATAAATTCCTTGAGGATGTTAAGTTTGGGGGGAGAAAAGGTTACGAATATTGTCTTTGAGGAGGAATTCATTTCTCTTCCTTCAGTTGAAATTGAAAATGTTCAGGTTTCAGGCTTCTATACCTGAAATTATTCAATATACAAATTCGGATCAAGATATTATTCAGCAGCTTCTAAAAGGGCAAACTCAACAACCTCAAGAGAAAGTGCCATAAAGGAAATCCACCAGAACATGTGTTTGATATGGGAGTAGAAAATGATCTAATTATTTTCACTCAAGCTAAAACAATGTTCTAACTCTCAAAGTGGATTGATGCCATAAAGTATGAGATGAAATCTATGAAGGACAATGATATTTAAGATCTTGTCGACATTTAGGTTTGTCTAGTTCCAATGGTTTCACTCCGAAGGAAGGCATTATTTATAAAGAGACTTTCTTTCAGTTTTAATGAAAGGCTCTTTCAGGATAATTTTGGCACTAGTAGCTCATCATATTCTGGAGTTACATTAGGAGAATTTAAAGATTACCAGTTTCCCGTTAAGATATTATAGATGTCATCTAGTTATTTTCTCATTTGGTTTTGAGGAAAATTTAAGTTGATGGTCTTATATATCACAAGTTCAGTGGGAGCAAGTTTATCTTCCTGATATTGTATGTCAATGACATACTTTTGGTTAGCAATGATATAGGCTTGTTGAACGAAACCAAGAAATTTCTATCGAAGGATATTGATGTGAAAGATCTTGGGGACGTCTCTTTTGTACTAAGGAATATAGATACATTGAGATCATTCCAGTTGTATCTTTTAGGATATCACAAAAGATCTATATCAATAAGGATTATATTTCAGGAGATATGCCCATTGGCTAAGGGTGATAAATACAGTCTCAATCAGTGCCCATAATGATATTGAAATTAAGGAAATACAGAAATTCTCTTATGCGTTGGCAGTGAAGAATCTTATATATATTCAGCATTGTTAGGCAGATATTAATAACCCTCATGTGGATCATTAAGTAGCAGTAAAATGGGTTATACAGAATTTAGAGAGAACATTAATTTATGTGCTCACTTATCAGAAGTCGGAGAAATTTCAGAGATCATTGGGTATTCCGATTCTGATTTTGTTGGATGCCTATATAGTTAAAGATCCACTTCTTATTATATATATTTGCTAAATGGAGGAGTTATTTGGAAGAGTGTTAAATAAACACTCACAGCTTTTTCACTACGGAGCAAAGTATTTATATCTTGTTATAAGGTATCGATTTAGAGAATATAACTACGAAATTTTATCACCAGGCTGCAAGCTGTCGTTGATGGTTTTAAAAGACCATTAAGGAATTATTGTGATAATTAAGCTGCATTGTTGTATTTTGATAACAGCAGAAACTCTTGAAGTCAAGGCACATAGACTTTAAGTTATCTGTTGTTAAAAATAAAGTATTCAGAGTTGACAAGTGTCTAAGGAACATGTAAGTACAAACTCCATCATAGTGGCCACTCACCAAAGGCTTATCACCTAAGGTGCTTTCATGAGCATATTGCTCATAATGGTGTTGTATTTTAAAGATGTGCAGTTTCAGTGGGAGTTTGTAATTTGGTTCAAATGTTCATTAGTGATACTTATTTCTTGTTTAATTTCTGCAGAATATGGTCTATGGTTTTTTGTAAACTCTGAATTCAGATATGATATTTATCATATTTATCATATTATTATCTTTCCTACTGCGGTTTAAGCATAAAGTTTGCAGTAATGCATTAAGAGGAAAGACTAAGGTTGATCTCATTTCAGTTTAAAGTAGGACCAAATGGAAATAGGCATGTAAGATCTCTTTTCGTGTAATTTCCATGCCACACATCCATACTTGATTTGGTCATTGCGTGTATTGATTTGATAATCATTGATGGGTTTAGTTGTTAGATAAAACTGGAAAGAAAGTCTCTTTATAAATAATGCCTTCCTTCGGAGTGAAAGGCTAAGTTTAGTGTTTTATAAAGAGACTTTCTTTCCAGTTAGGCTAATTGACGAAGTTAGGCTAATTGACATCGAGCTAGTGAGAAACACTTTTGAGAAACTCTAGTTACAAAGTTTTGTGTAGCTGGGTAGTATGATGTTGTTGATAGTAGAATTCAACCAGTGTTGACTTGTTGATATAAATGGTTTCAGTATCTTTTGTTGTTCGATTTGTTGCGTGCTATATGTTCTTAGTCTTTTAGGAGAGATTATTACCTTTTCTTTTATGTGGTCTTCGATTCTTTAATCTTTATATGTTTCTAGGATTTTTGTGGTGAGTTTCATGTTTCCTTTTGACACAGTCCTCGGGCAATCTCTCTTTCATTTTTCTTTTTTGTTTTTATTTTTTTTAGTAATTTTGGGAATTTGGATTAGAATAATAGAATTCTGGAAGCTATATTGTTATTATTATTATTACAATTTCGAAATTCTGGTTAATTTGTTAGAATGTTGTCTGTAATAGTGATTAGAAGTCCTAAATTATTATGTGAATATGCTAAATTGTTGTTGAGATTGAATATAGGGATTATTCTACTTTCAATATGCCACGTTTTAATTTTATGAACTGTTTAATTTTTAAGTTGAAAAATAATCGTTTATGGTTTTGTATATCAAATCGTTTTATATTACAAATTTTCAGTTGATTTATTTTTATATTTTAATGATATGTCCTATAATTCATCGTTATTTCGTTTGTATATCAATTTGGTTGATTTATTTCTGTTTTTTCCTTATTTATTCACCTTAATTTATATGAAAATTGGTTTGGTTGATTTGTTCATGTTTTCTATTTGTCTATCGTAATATTTCTATTGCTAATTATTTTTCGTTATGTAAGTTTCCTTTTCCTTTTATCTATTTATTTTTTAGATTTATTCTAATATCAAGTTGTTCATAAGGATATGCAATTTGTTGTGTACATTTCTCTTCGGACATGTTCCTGCGGTAGATGGGGTTTTCATCAAATCCCTTGTGCTGAATTAGGGTTCCTTTTCCTAATTTTAGAGGTATCTTACCTAAATCATAGACTTGTGTTTCCATTAAGGATATTGTTTGTAGCCTTTAGTATTATAAAAGGCCTTGTAATCTGCTCTGATTTTATATGGATGAATGAAATGTAACATATTTTTGTACAAGATCTCCTACATTCGTGGCAAGACTAAGCCTCCTGCGGAATTAGATGAAGGATACGAAAAGTGGTATGCTGAAAATCAAAAGGTCAAACGGTGGCTGCTAATGTCCATGTTACCAGAAATTATGAGGCATTATTTATGCATATCCACTGCCGATTTGAGATGCCTTATCAAAAGCATTCCATGATGTAAGTGATGAATTACAAGTATTCACTCTGAATCAGAAGGCCTTCTAAGTAAAATAAAAAGGGAAAATACTCTGTATATTATGGAGGGCTGACTGAATTAGAAGGTTCGACGTGAAGAAATACGGCGCACCATATTGAATAAGGAGGTAGAACAGTCAGAATCTTCGCTATTAATGACTCAAAATAGATCCAATCAGAAATCACTTCCTCAAAATCAATGATCAAGATCTAACAAGTTCAACCACAAATGCACCCATTGCCACAAAATTGGTCATGAAAAAAACTGTTGTTTTGAACTTGTTGGGTATCCAGAATGGTGGAACAATCACTGTGATCCACGGATGAAGAATTCCAAAGAGACTTCCACTGCTGTAGTCGTTGAAATAAATATTCAAGATGAAAAAGGAAAAAGCGTCTCAGCATTAACAACAACTGCATATGATTTCGCTGTTTTTAACTTATTTGGTATCCAGAATGGTGGGACCATCACTGTGATCTACGGATGAAGAATTCCAAAGAGACTTCCACTGCTGTAGTCATTGAAACGAAGATTCAAGATGAAAAAGGAAAAAGTATCTCAGCATTGACAACAACTGTATATGATTTCTTGTGGTATTAAATCAAATTGAAGCTTACGTTGTGAAGCTTATGATGGTGTGAGCCTGACATGTGAAACTTTTAGAATTGAAACCTATGCTGTGAAGCTTATAAGGGGGTGAAATTGGCATGTGAAACTTCTAAAATTTATTGTGATGCTATGAAGTTCTTGTGAATTTGAGTCTGGCATGTGAAAATTGTAGAAACTGATCTGTTGTGAAACTCATGTGAACTTGAGTCTGGTGTGAAAGATTTTCAAAGTTGTTTTAAAACTCATGTGCAAGTTGGTATATACCAACTTGAGGGGGAGTGTTGAATTAGT
This sequence comes from Trema orientale, assembly GCA_002914845.1. Lineage (NCBI taxonomy): Eukaryota > Viridiplantae > Streptophyta > Magnoliopsida > Rosales > Cannabaceae > Trema > Trema orientale. The sequence continues at coordinate 89,150 of JXTC01000661.1, forward strand.
GTTCCTTTTTCTAGTTTTAGGGGTATCTTACCTACATCATAGACTTGTATTTCCATTTAATCTTGCTAGAATTAAGGATGTTGTTTGTAGCCTTTAGTCTTATAAAAGGCCTTGTAATCTGCTCAGATTTTATATGAATGAATGAAATGTAACCTATATTTCTGTTGTATCATCTTGTGCTTATACTTCTACTGTTGTGAGGAAGTGTAATTTGAGTCACTACCACTTTGTATCAGATTACTATTTAAAGAAGACAGTTGTTAGAACTTATCAAGGATCTATCCATAACTGTAGGTACGTAATCAATGTAAATGGGATGTTTCATATGCTAGTGGGAAGAGTTGGTGCAAGCCAACAAAAGAAGAAAATGAACCGATCTAAAATTGAAGTTTAACCAGTGAAGTGCGAACAATAAAAAAAATTACAGGGAGACTCGTCCAGCTTAGTTTTTATGTTTTTGTTGTTAAATTTTAGATATTCTTTTTCATTCTTTGTGAGACGCCTAATTTTTAATATTTTAGATTCGTTATCATCTCTTTACTTAAGCCACTAATTCTTTTAATAAATACTTTGACAATTTGGTAAAATGAATGTACATATTTAGTATATCGATTTATTGACTTGATCTACTTAGTATGCCACTTATTCGTTATTTCATATTTTTGACATGAACAATACTAGATAACTAATTTTTTTTAAAAGAACTTGATCGATTTAACATTGATAAAAATTACTCTAAACAAAAGATAGATCAATTTTAATAAAGTAAATCAAATGTTAATGAAATATATCAGTTAAATATAAGATTTTTATCATGATTTTAATAATTGAAAATGGAATTTTACACTTCAAAAATTAGGGTGTTATTTTCTAAAAAGTAAAAAAAAAAAAAAAGAACTCATACTTTTATTACTGTGCAGTAATTTTATTTCAACAATTCAGTAACTTATTTGTTTAAATCAGTTAAAATTTTTAAATATATTTTTTAGAATTAATCTGATAAATAATTACTGTATAAATAATTAGATCAATTTTTAAAAAAATAAATGAGTCAAATACTGCTTATATCAAAACCATAAAATAACAAAAATTCCTTTTTACTTTAAGTGATTTAATTTTTTAAAAAAAATTAATATTAATTACTTTGTTTTAAATAATTTTTTTAAATAATGATTTCTTTGTTTTCCTTTATGTATTATATGTGTACCTATATGTATATGGTTCCCAATCAAATATGTATTTTTTTTTAACCTATTTATAGGTATTTCATTATCCAATGCTTACTATAATTTGGGTGGTTAGAAAAAACATAAATAAAAATGAAAACTCATTATTTAATATTTTTCTCTTTTCATATTTTTATGCTCAAAGACGTACGTGATGAATTTTAATTGAACAAAAAAATATGAATAAAAAAAAATACCTACTGGATTGGTGCCCTATATGTGTATATATATATTATTTTACGTAAATATAATTAAATTTTTTTTATCAAATTATTAAAGTCATATTATTTTTGTTATTTGATTTACATTATTTAAAACTCTTTTTCATTAACTGATCTAAATACTAGTTAGTTGATACATTTTTTTATAAAACTGATTTTGTTTTTCAAAAATACTGATTTACTTTCATTAGTAGTTAAAAAAGGGCATTCTATTAAATAAGAAATCAAATTAAATACTACACTTTTATACAATGTTAGTACTAAAAATTAAAAAAAAAAAAAACAAAAAGTCCTCACCTAAAACTATGATCTGTTTATCTTAAAAGTATATCAATTTATTGATTTTGGTTATTCCATTTTTTGATATAAATATTTGTTAATTGATTTATTTTTACAGATTGATCAATTTATTTGGAAAATCGATATACTTTCTTGTTAAAAACTGAACTATTTTTTTTAATACAGTAGCTTATATGTTTTTTTTTATGTATATGAGTAAATTCTTCTAATGCAAAAAAAAAAAAAATAAATTCTTTTTATCAATTTTTAAACTTATATCATTTTTATTATTTGATATACCACATTTTAAACTTTTTACATTAAATTGATATAAAAGTAATTCATTAATATATTTTTAATAAATTGATTTATTTTATTAAAAAAATTGTGATTTATTTTCATTAGTATTGAGATATTTAACTGATATAAATAATAATTTATTCACTTATTTGATTTAAAAAGTAGTTAACTTATTGTTTTTTTAAATAAAATTGATCTATTTATTTGTACAGTAATAATTTAATACTGATAAATAGATATGAATTAAATTGGTATAAACAATAAGCCATTGATTTACTTTTATATTTAACTGATATAAACTATAGTTAATTGATATAGTTTTAATAAAACCGATTTACTTTTTCCAAAAAATTGATTCACTTTCATTAGTCCTTGACATATTAAACTGATATGAATAATATTTATTTTATATAAAAAGTAGTTAATTGATCTATTTATTTTTACAAAACTGATAAAAATTTCACATTGCTAAAATTTATAAATAGATCTAAAATTTGGTTGATATGAACAATAAGTTATTGTAAAGTAAACAAACCATATCTACATTTTAAGAAATTAATACACTGACTTTTTTACAAAAGTGTACACTTCCATTTAAAGAATTGAAATAATGATAAAAACAATATTTAATTGATATAAATAGTTAATATATGATTTACTTCATTAAAAATTATCTGTTTTTTAATATAGTTTTAAAGTTTATTTTATTTTATTTTATTTTTGTGTAAAATCCTTTTTTTTTATTTGTTATAATATCTATAATTATATTGATAAATAAGTTAATATACGTTTTTTATTTTTTGATTACTTCATTATATACATTAAACGCTAACAAAATGAATCTTTTATTAAAAAAAAAGTAAATAAAGTCATTGATAAAATAAAATTCAATTTCTGATCCATTGAACCTCTCCTCTCAAATGGATCTAATTTCATTTCTTCAAAAGCCTTTTACTGTGATTTCCCATGTTTTGATTCTCAGAAAGATAAAGAATATTCTGAAATTTTCAAGCTCAGAGTTTTGCTCAGGAAAATTCGAGGCTTTTATCGGGATTTTTTTTTTTCAAAAATATTTCTTTAGAAGGTGGATTTTTCTCATGAAATTTTATCAGAATCCAACGTCTCTTTATTTTTTAACAGATTAGTTGAATTTTATTGGAAGAAAAATGTAATAAAAAATTTTTCAAAAAATTATAATAGGACAAAAACAACATAGATAAAAAAAAAAAACTACTCGATTCGATTGTGCCCATATATATATATAAAATCATACTTAACTGATAAAAAGAAATGATTTATGATATAAACTTACGATATGAATGGTACAAGCTCATGCAAGCAAATAATTAGCAACCAGTGATCATGTCCCAAACAAAAGCAAAGAAAGAATTCAGCGTTGTGATAGTTCAGACACATCAAAAACGACATGTCTTTGATCCGTCCGTTAAGTGACCTCAAAATCATGTCGTTCATGACATTTAAGTTTCCAATTTTGTTTCATGGTAATTCCATTTCCACCCAACATATGAAACATGAATTAATCACACGATCATCATCTTCCCGATTTTCCTTCCTCTTTTATTTACACGATCGACTACATGCGAGAGAGAGAAGAATTGACAGGGAAGTGGGAAACCACCAAGGGAGCTTTCGATGACTTGGACTTACTACTACTACTCTTTGAGCTTTTCTCCATGGACTTCACTTTCTTCTTAGGGTTTTCGGCCTGATCGGATGCCCGAGGCGAGGACGAAGGCCGAAAGCAATGGAATAAGGACGAGAAAAGAGCCATTGAAGATCTCCTCCTGCCTTGCTTGTTGATCGAGCTAGCGGTGTTTCGAATCAGCTTATTATGAGTAAAAGAGTAATACAGTATACTTACTTAATTATTAGCTCAGCAAATATAGCTACAAAAAGCCAAATAAAATTAGAGGTGTTGATGAGAAATGAAACTACAACTTTCGTTGGTTTTATAGCAGTGAGAGACTCGGGTTAGTTATTGGGTTTCGTGGAGAGCAAGGAGAAGAGGCTTACCATAGAAGAATCCTTAGTACTAAAATATTAATGGTCCATAATATTTCCATTTTCTTAGTATGCTCTACGATGCTTCCTAACTAGCTAGCTAGACGCTGAAAAGTCAGCAGCTTCTTGTCTCTACTCGATCACGTGGGATTGTTAAGTTTACTTCGTGTACGCATGTCTTTTTTTTTTTTTTATAATTATTATTTGTTTATTTATCTGGTGAGAAATTGAGGATAAGGACTTTAATTTAAAATCGACTATTTGGAAAAGAATTTGTGTCAAATCAAACCTGCTTTTGTTATATTTTTTTTTTCTTCATCTTTGTCTTTCCTTTACCTTTTTGTTCAAAGCACTTTAGTAGAAATATTTTCTTCCAAAATCCTCCCCCCAACAAAAAAAATAAGCTTAATGAAGTAAACTTAACAAGCTCACACCTGCTCCCTCTCTTCTCCTATGTAGCAAACCCGGACCATAGCCTCCTCTTTTAGCCAGCACCCGTAACATAGTCTCCTCTTTCAGCCAGCAGGAGCCTCTCCTTCGCTCTCTACCTGCCTCTCTTCTCAATAGAAAAGCCATCGCAGCTCTTTTAGGCCAAAGAGAGGGCCTTGTCTTCTTTTTTTTTTTGGCCTCCACTACTTACCCTTTTCCTCCTCCTCTTTGTTTATTTTTCTTTTTAGTTTTAAATAATTCAGATCCAATTCTAGCTCGTAGTACTACTTTTATATGAATTTTCATTCTGTTTATTAAATCTTAAATATGAGATTTCTTCTCTGATGTGGATTCGGTTAGATGATTGATTTATTTATTTTTTTCTATGGACGTGGATCTCAGAAGGATGAGCATCTTATAGGCCTCAGTCTCCCTCACCAAGAATGCACTTCAAGAGCAGCTAAAAGTAATTGATGTTGGTAGCCCTTGTTATCATCGATGGAAACCTACAAATTTTGCTTCTCATGTATTTGTGATTCACTTTTGTCTCTCTTTTTTGAGAAGCTTGAAATAGTAATCTTTTTGTGCTATAGTACGTACTATAATGTAAGCTTTTTGCTTCTAATTATGATATTCCCAAAGAAACTCGTTTTTATCAAAAAAAAAAAAAAAAAAAAAAATCCCTCCCCCAACATATAGTGATCAAAATAAAAAGAAGACTCAAAATGAAATTTTATAAAATAACATTAGACAATACACTTATGAATTGAGTTGGATTTTGAAAATTTACCAATTAAAAAATTGTACATCTAAATTTTATATTATTCACATAGCAGAAGCAAATTTTAAAATCGTAGTAACTAGTTTGTCTTATGTGTTTTCTTTTCTTTTTTCATTGATAATGGGATTGATGATTGTAGGACTACTGGAATTGAATGTTAAATTAACCGTATTTAATGAGCGAAAAGTAAATAAAGTTCGTAAAGGAGGTTTGGCTAATAAATTGCCTGTGTCCATGAGTTTATCACAATATTGGGCAGAACTTACAAGTTCTACATGGTCTCTCTCTGGAGAGAGTTCTCAGTAATGGATACTATATTGGTACTCTACAAGAGAGTTCCCTCTGGTCCAGGATGAGGATGCCCGAGGTTTATCTAATAAGAAAACATATAATGGAAAATATGCAATAAATACAAATTATTATATATAACTAAAATGGTGGGTGAAAACATTGTACTATCAATACTAACTTGATGTTTTTTAGGTTTTTTCTTCTTTTTTTATTATTTGTGATTTTTCGAAATTGGCCTTCTGAGGCTTTGTGTGTGGGGTTAGGTATGGTCTTTTTTTGTCATTTTATTAAATATGAGTATGTGACGAAATTGTCCCATTTTTTATTGGCTTTGGTTCAGGAATGAGTTCCGGGTCCTTTTGGTTATTTGCTTCAGTGGCTTTATGGATTCTGAGTTGAATCCGTTTACACCTATTCTCTGCATTGCTCTTTGCAATTTGTGACGGCCTTCTACTTGCTCTAGTAATAATTAATGTGAACACGTGGGAGCGATTTGGTCCGTCGACTGAAAAAAGGGGGGTTATCAATTTTGACCCTCTTTTAATACATGTGTTGAAAAAAGGGATAACTTATAAATCATTTACAAAAATAGGACTTTTATTACCATGTCATTTAATGAATATTTCGGAGTTCCAAAATTACCCCTGACTCGACCCTAGTCGAAAATTTTCGACCAAATCGAAAAAATTAAAAGTGACGGAGGCAGCGCCAGGAAGACGGCCGGCTACGTTCGACTGGGGTCGAAATTTTCGACCATGGTCGAACGCCGGTCGAAATTTTCGACCGGTGGCTTCGACCCCAGTCGAACAGTGGTTCGACCCCAGTCGAACATTTTCGACTAAAGTCGAAATTTTCCAGCCACCGGTCGAAAAACGATCGGAACAACCGAGAGAGGTGGTCGAACGCCGGTCGAAATTTTCGACCGGTGGCTTCGACCCCAGTTGAATTGTTCGACTACAGTCGAACGGTGGTTCGACCTCAGTCGAACATTTTCGACTGAAGTCGAAATTTTCTGGCCACCGATTGAAAAATGATCGGAACAACCGGGAGAGGTGGTCGGACAAGTTCGACTACGGTCGAAAATTTTCGACTCTAGTCGAGTGGAGGTGCCGCCGCCGGGGTCGGGATCGGGACCGGTGGTGGTGGCTAAAGTAATTTGAAGTTTGTTGAAGAAATAGGGTATCCAAGTAATTTTATATATGTGACATGACAATTGAGGTTAGTTTTGAAAATATTAATGAGTGAGTCCTATTTTTTATCACAAAGATTTATTAGACCCCCTAGGTGTAAATTCCCTACTGAAATTTGGACCTCTCGAATAATTGCTCATATTAATTACGTAATGAGAGTGATCACAATGTTGGATAAAGAGAAAACTTCGTAATACTTATTTGTATGACGGTAGAACTTTTTAATACTCAAAATTGAGTAATGACACTTACTGACATTTATACATAAAACAAGAAAACCACTCTTCAGACAAGACTACACATATATATTCTAATATTCCTAGCAAGAAAATTACATTTGACTAATTTGACAAAGTTAAAAAATTAAAGCTATATTAAAGCACCGACCCTTCTGACTTGTCAACGAGATTGGTAGCACAAGAGGCATGGAGAAGCCATAACAACGTCTTACGTACAGGGAAGCAAGCTTCTCCAAGAGACTTCAAACAAGGACATCGGAATTGGCCCATACTCGATTTTAACGAATCAATCAAGATGGTGTTATATGTGCTTATTAGATTATAAGCGCGAGAGATATGAATTGACTGGGAAGTAGGAAACCACCACTGGAGCTTTCGATGACTTGGACTTACTACTACTACTCTTGCTTTTCTCCACTTTCAGTTCGGAACATTCGACGTGATCGGAAACCCGAGACGAAGACGAAGAAGGCACATGAAAGCAATTGAAAAAGGAGTTAAAAAGAGCCATGTTTATTTGTTTATCTTTCTTGGTGATCAGTTGGTGTGTTTTGTGTATAAATTAGGCGCTACAACTAGAACTTTGAAAAAGTAGAAGTGTTGTAATTCATCAGAAAGGAAATTATATTTTGGGTATTTATATTAATGGTTCAGATCACTACAGTATAATTTTTGTTAATTTGCTTGGTGGGCAAGCAGGAAACCTAGGCTGTCTCCCATTTTCTTTGATGTTTCTTACGGCTGCTTTGACTATCTCTTCTGTGTACTTTGAAATATTTATTGAAATATTTATTATTTTCGTGGATGAACCTTACGTAAACTTTAACGTTGTCACTATCAGATATTTTCAGTTTTCCTTTGACGCGCGCTTTTGCGACTCTTCTTTTCTAAATTGTCAATAAGTCAAAGTGTCGAAAAAAGTTGGCATACAGACCTCTTTTGATCTTTAATAATTGGTCGTGGGGAAGGAAAACGTTTAATCATATCTACCCGGGTAAACAAGTTTTGATATGGTTCAATGTATACTTCTCTTACTTTTGTCACCATGTTTGTTCTCAAAATTCAACTATGGTTTAGTTTTTTTTTATTTTTTATTTTTTATTTATTTATCTATTTTTACTAAAAATGATGCTAAAACAATATTAGTCACAACAAATTTAATGCCTAAAATAAGTTATGACAAAAGCGTGATCATGATTAGTTGTCAGAGTTTTAAGGAACTCTTCACTTTTTTTTTGGTAATAATTTAGATTGGTTTTAACTAAAAAAGTATTTAGTCACACAGAGAAAATTATAACTAAAGTATCCTTAGTGAATATATGTCATGCACTAAAATTATATTAGTCACAACAAAAAGTGATACGCAATGTAAAATATCATGACTAAAGGATACTTTTGTGACTAATGATCACAGGCTTCTAAGAACTTTTAGTAAGAAAAAACTTAGTTGTGATTAAAAGACACTTTAAGTCCCAACTATGTTTTTTGTTAAGGTAGAACTTTTGGTCAAAATTTTTTTAGTGATGACGTGTACAGATATCTTTTAGTGACTAACGAGTAGACTTTGGGTCACAATTTTTGTACGGACAAAGTTTTAATTTTTAGTGTGAGATTTCTTTTTGGGAAAACAAAAGACCGGAAGCATTTAAAAGAATATAAGTGGAAGGAATAGAAACAGCAAGATTTGGGTCAGCAACCTTCAGCTTAGATGGCATTGGAGCAACATTACTTTTCTCAGCAACTACAAATCAAGAGCTTCTTTTGTATATAGCAATTTTATAGTTTCCATCAGCTTTCATATATAGCAACTAAAAGACAACTTCACAAATCTAGCAATTATGAATCTTAAATGTCTAAAAATGCTCCTATTATTTCATTTAGATTAAAATTAACAGAGAAAAACAAAACAAGAAGAAGACATTAGGGTACCGGCGATCTTCTCTTATCAACGGTGGACTCCTCTTGTCAACCAGTGGCCTTCTTGTCGATCGATGGAGTTCCTTCCTCATGTGGTTCAAGCCTCCTTATCTCTACATATCATCTCTCCCCCATTGCCGTATCGTCTAAGTTCTATCATCATCACGACAATCATGCCGATTTTTATCTTAATTGACTTTCAGAAGTTTTGTCTATGCGCTTCATCTTCAAAAGTTTCATCCATGAGCGCCATCTTAGCTGATTTTCACTTTTTTTTTTTTTAATTTGATTTTGATTGATGAAAAATTGATTTGGATGTAGAAAAATTTTTCACCACGATGCTAAGAAAAATTTCGACTATAACCTCTGCCACGACTACGACCATGACCACGATCACGACCACGTCTATGGCCACAATCAATAGTTGATATAGCATTTACTTCAGAAATGTTATTGAATCAATCGGACGAGTTTCGTGGTTTTTCATTAATAACTCATTATTTTGTTCAGCAACAAGTATACGTGAAGTTAACTTAGAATATGTTTTAAATCCACCTCCTGATATTGCTGCATGATAATATTCAAGGCATGAAATATGGAGTATGTTTTTTTCTAACATATCTTCATCAGTAACTTTTTCTTCACATAATTTCAATTGAGAAGTAATTTAGAATATTGCTGAATTATATTCATTGATTGTTTTAAAATCTTGCAGAAACAGGTGCATATAGTCATAATAAGCTTTTGGGAGTATTACAGTTTTCTGTTGGTCATATCTTTCTTTCGAATTTTACCAGAGCACAAATGAGTTCTTTACTGTTAAATATTCAGTTTATCCTTCGTGCAAATGATGCCAAAGGAAGATCTGCTGGTAATTCCGAAAACTAAATTTTCAAAAAATTATTTTACCGAAAACGATTTCCGCAGTTTTGTAAACAAATCAAGAACGCAGTGGAATTGGTGTTTTAAAATTTTCGTAAAATTTTACAATGCAAAATAAACAGGATCTTTGATCTAACATAAATCAATTCATGGATCTTGGTTTAGATAAAACCTAGAAGCGCTTCACAACCATTGAGCCTTCTTGTCTATTCTCTGGAACCGGTTGAATGATCAGGTGTATGAGCACCTTCTTGATTCCCAACGAGAGATGAGCAGATGATCCGGAAGACACTCTTCCTTCTCCTTGACTGCGCGTCTACGGCCATGGGTATCTCGCCCTCTGCGGCCATGAATGAATACGAGACTTCTCCCGTGGTGGCTCGTCACTCTCACTCTCTCTTTTTCTCTCTGTTTCACGCCAAGCACAATTACTGTGCTATGGGTGGCATGTGGTTCTACTGAGGCTTAGGAGAACTTTTCTCTTAAATATTAAAGAGATGTAAACCCTAATGGGCTTATTGGGCTCAACTGACCATTCAATTAATTATTGGACTATGTGTAAGCTAGATAAGGGACTTTATGGATCCAAATAGTCTAAGCTCTAATGGGCCAACTGTAACGCCCCCTAGTTTAACCATATTGTCATGTACAGTCAAACTAGGAAGTGTTATTCTTTCTTAAACCATATCTTTAGTTTTGATAAAAAGGTAGGCAATTTTGAACTTTCTAAAATCTTTAAACAAAAGTAACTGCATGGCATTTCTTGTTAAAAGTGTCTTTACAAAATGTACAGTCAAACCAAGTTTTCACCAGTCTATTTTACCATCAGTGGTAGTATTTACATTATACCAAAATATCTGAAACTAACAAAAATGTCGCCCACAGGTCAAGCTCGTCCACGTCTGTATGATCATGGCGACAAAAGGCAAGCCAGGCAACCAGCTAGTCAACACCAAAATGTGACTCCTCATCTGCATCACAAGACTAAAATGAGCTAAAGCTTAGTAAGTAAAAACTATGCATGTTTATATATGTTTTAAAATCCCATAAAGTTCCCATTGTACCTTTTACTTTCTTAAACATTTGAGTCTATGTATTTTCCTTAAAAATTATTCATAGTTGGGCCCCTTAGCATACTGCTAGTCCCGTAAGTCGATAGGTCGTGATAACATTGGGTGGAAACTCTAGCCAAGAGTAAAAATAAGGTGCGACCGTCGTGTGAGGTTTTTGAAAACTCCTTCCCTCATCAAAGGAGCATCCCACACTGCGCTTATATTGTCCCGCTTCAACGAGACACATCATAAAATCCGCAAGTCCCGCTTCAACGGGAGAGTCTGCATCAATAGACTTACCTACCTAGCTCCGACAGACTAACAATTGTACTTAAAACTTATCTTATAAAATTGGTACAATGGTACTTACTTTCAAATACCTTGTAGTAAAATTCTCAATTTGCATACAAGATGTGCCATGCACATGCCATTTTATAACTTTCAAGAATAAGTAAGTTTCACATAATGACATCTTCCATGTAGTTCTTGTGATGTAGTTATAAGTCTTTACTTACCTCGTGTCCTGAATAGAAATTGATAGTGAAAAGGGTCAATATCCTCTAGAGATTGGTGTGCTATTCACCTGTCATAATTTATTGTTATTCAAAATGCACATTTTACCAACAAAATGCATCAAGATACTTGAACAAGACCGAAATCAGAACTTTCACCAATTTAGGAAACTTGATCTTAAAATGACTCGGAAGTGTATAAATCACTTAGGGCACCTAATAGTCAATAAATAGCATTAAAAAACTGTTCAAATGTATTAAAATATGAATACTAGTTCATTAGCACAAAAATGATCCAAAATAGCACATAATCTTGTAAAATTAGTCCAATTGCCTCTAAATAGTGCCATTTCATTTTAAAAATATTTGGACAGCACCTCCCCTATTTCTAGGACATTCCCACATAATTAAAATCATGGTTTTACACCTGCAATAACAATTAACAATCTAATTCCCGCATATACACATCAAAGAGGATCACTTAGAACAATCTAAGTGCACTTGAACTCTTTTTTTGGTTTAAACAAGTTTAAAACCACTTTTATACTTGTATCTCAACAGAACCAGCCACCAAATGAGTGTAATAAATAATAAGATAAATAAAATATACACTCCAAGTCTAAAAAAAAAAAATCAGATTACAAATATAGAAAACTTAATCTACTACACATAAAAATACTTAAATCTATAAATAGCAAACTTTGGGGCTTTAGGTCTAACTTTAATCCTCTACTTAAATTTTATATTTCCAGCAATATATAAGGGTTCCTAGGACTATTATTCATCAAATAATAGCTTAGGTTTAAGAGCTGAAATAAAAGAAACTAACTATAATTTCGAAATCCTACATAAAGCTCATCTTGACTAGTTTGAGCTTTTGTTGGAGCTCTTGCCTTCTATCTCCACCAAAATGATTCCTGAGGCTTAGAATCTGATTTTAGGACTCAAGAGAACCTAGAGGAAACATTATTTAAGTGAGAGCAAGTGGAGAATTGAAATTAAAGAAAAAGACCTAGGAAGAAGAACTAGTAGAATTACCTTGACTAGTTTTGATCTATCTTGCTTTCTAGAGCTCCAACTTGAGTTCTACCACTTGGAAACTCTTGGAAATGATTAAGGGAAGTTGAGAGAAGTGTAGGAAGGTGTTGGAGAGGCTCAGGTCATGGCTGGAGAGAAAAGGAACGCAAATGACCATATTTGGTCTAAAAGTGATACTTAAGGACTAAGAAATGACATAATTTAAATTCTAAGGGTATTTTGGGTATTTTGCTCATTACTCTCCATTTGTCAAGCTCTAAAACATCCTTAACATACTCACCACATTGCTGGTCATTTCCATACACCCAAGTGTAGCCAAAGTTGGTGAATTCTAGTTTAGAAAGTGAAAACTAGTCATACTTTGACTTATGATCCTATATGGCCAATCTTATTGTAACTTGGTGGAACCTAGCCCCATAACCAATCATTAAACATAAAAATAAGTTAATTACACTCTAATTAACATTGCAAACATAGTATTAGCACTCAATTATTAGAATACACAAAAACGACATTACGCGATTAAGCTTAATCTAAGCTAGCTTAGTGCAACTAAATACGAATTAGTGTCCTGAGTGCCACCTCGTGCTTACCTGGAGCCGGCAAATAAAATGCTATAAATGAGTCCTAGACATTGAATTAAGCCTATTTTATGTGTTAAACATACAGTGAATTCGGCTCCGAAGTGCGTGAAAACAGCATTTTAACGAAAAAATACTATTTGACCAAGTTATCAACAAGCATGATCTTAATGCATGTGTACATAGTATTGCTTTCATAATTATATTCTTTGTTCTTTTAACACACTGAGCTCTCTCTCTCTCTTAGGGTATTGAGCCTTTACACTGCATTAAGACACTTCGACAATCATTAGTGTAATAACATATATTTAAATGCACATAACATAATGAACGAGTATGTTACTATGAAAATGGTATTAATGACTTCTAGATGCCTAATATGAAATTAGAATATGTTTATTATTGGCTTAGTATGCATGTGAGAATCTCGGGCGCCACACCAACTACCTATAGTCATAATTAACTCTTAATTATGACTGGGCCTTGTCCATTAATATTGGGGTACTCCACTATAAGCCTAATATTGCACTCTTAGACTAAATATCATATATTTTCTGTGAAGCTAATTAACATTTTAATTAACTTGATCCATTTAGCATATACTATACCTGCAAATATACCCCCGATGCAATGCCGTACTAGTGAGGTGAAATTACCGTATTACCCCTCTAGTACATGTTTACCTTTGAGTTGTCATTTTTCATCTAATGGATAATAATTGACTACGGTGTTTGTAACTGCCTATACAAGCACAGTCAAATTCACAAAGTGCATACCTAGCGCCTGGTTTTTATTATCCAAGTCCTTGAAAAAACTCAAAGTGACATTATATGCATGGTGTCCAAATCATGAAAGGCGTTCTCGTCCATTCACAAATCTTATATTCCAAGATACCGGAGTTCGAACCATGTAATCGGAACTAGTCCTTTAGTAAGGCAAAAAGATAAAACTCATAAAAGTAAGTCCGACAATCACTAGGATTTAGGTAATCTTGCAATAGTGCTAGACTAGTGAAAGATAGAATATTGAGTTACGACACTTAACCTCAAATTCTATTTTCACTTGATCCAGTTCAATGCATTTATAACTTTCTTATAATGCACTAGTATTTCTATCTGAAGTCAGATACTTCGATATTGGAGACTTCATCAATCCCATTGAAATAGACAACACTACATTCTATGGCAAAATAAAGTATTCCATCTTTATTTACAGAATGTGAACTTTTATTAGTCACACGATCAATTCTTCATTACTCATTATTAGTCATGGAAACTTTTAGATGTTTGCATAATAGAAAACATAAACATCACATATATATAATAGGGACATAATATGGAATTTATTAATAACAAATAGATAATACTTAAATCCGATAAACATTGTTTAAAATGCCAAACAAAGAAACTACTTTCTAGGGCATATTCCCAACAATCTCCTACTTGCCCTTTAAAGCATATGTGATATATTACGCAGTCCCATTCCTTCTAGGTGATGCTCAAATACTTTGATTGCTAAAGATTTGATAAACGGATCAGTAAGGTTCTTCTGCTAAGGCTATCTTACTCACTATAACGTCTCCCTATTAGGGTTAACACATAACAAAAGATTGATCCTCTGGAGTATACTTTCAGATCGAGCTTCTGAATTAATATATCTTACATAAGTCAGATCTTTCTCCAGAATAGACAAGCATATAGCTCCTATTTCTCTGAAGATACCTAAGGATATACTTGACTATAACTCTATGTTTAGGTTCTGGATTGGATTAGTAACAACTTACTATTCTAACAGCATAACAAATATTATGCTATTGTACTAACCAAATTCTTATTGATGATTATCATCCTATATCATTCCCAATGATTAGTATTTCATCAATATATATAAACTAGAAAAAATCACTTTGCTACCCTGAATCTTTTATAGATATAAGATTCGTCCATAAATCGATCAAATCGATAAATTCTAGATAAATGCTTAAGTCTATATATTAGATCTCTAAAGTTTCACAAACTTTACTTTCTTGGCCTTTTTCAATGAATCCCTCTGGATGTACCTTTTAGATACAATCGTCAAAATTGCTATTCAAGAAAGCTATCTTGACGTTCATCTATTATATCTCATAATCAAGAGATATAACTATAGAAAAGAGTATATCAATAGACTTGATCATAACAACAGAATAGACATTCTTTCTGTATATAATCCTTTTGCAACTAACTTGCCTTGAAAGTCTTTATTTTCTCGTTTATTCCTCTTTTTCTCTTATAGACTAATTTATACCTAAAAGTTCTTACTCCTCCAGACGGATCTATAAGATTTCAGATTCTATTAGAGTACATAAACTTTAATATGGATTCTATTGCCTTATGCCAAAGATCTATATCAACATCATCTATTTCCTCTTAGTAAATAAAGTAATCAGATTGTAGATTATAGGACTGTCCTATTTCTAAATATCTACCAAATTATCTCACAATCCTCCCACTATAATGAGGGTCTAATATATGTTGATCTTCTAGTGATTTATCCTTCCTAAGTGCTTATTCTAATCTATCTTTCATAGATAGGCTGATTATATCATCAGTTAGTTCCTCAAGATATAACTTACTTTGGGGTCGTAATAATGAACAATTGAACAACAACTTAATCATAGCCAAAAGTTTTCACTGTCTATGAGATATTTCTAAGAATTCTCTATAGAGGTATTCAATGCTTCGATCCAATCGATGCGTCTTTATGCTTTTCCTAATTGCCTTTTGGTTTCTGCTTTTAATTCTTTGAGCTTTTCGAAAGAATTCAATTAGCAGTAACATTAGGTAAATATAACAAATTTTGAATAATCATTCATAATGATATATTCAAAACCTCATTGAGCTTGACTACTCAAGGGCCCGCAAACAATAATATGTACTATTTTTAAACATTCTTGTACTCTTAGGTCTTTTCTAACAAAGGACCTTTTAATCATTTTACCTTCCAGATAGGATTCACAGATTGGTGAATGTATGGCTTCTAACAAGTTTAGATGCCTATCCTTAACCGATCTTTGGATCATATTTAAGTTAATATAACCGAAGTACAAATATGTTTTATTCGTAGTACTTACTTACTTTCTTATGATTAGATTTATCATATTCAATCTCATCATTATTAGTATCATATAATGAGAATAATATAAGCTAAAAAATGTCATTTTGTACAATTAAGAATATAATTCTTTCACATGGAAACTTTGTCGTTAAGACAAATAGAATAATATCGTTTCATCAAATATGAAACAAAAATCAAATTTGTCTTAAATTATTGACAATTTTTAAACCCTAATCATAAATTCATTAAACATGAATTTAAATATTTCTCATTTTATATGCGAACATTATAGCTGTTGTAGTCTTTACTCTTAGTGAACCTTCACTAAAACCTTTGATTTCCTAGAACCCTTTGCAACAGACATGCAAACATGGTTAATGATTCTTGAATCATATCCAAGATTCACTAAGTTATCTACTAAAATAAGTTAATGAACAATAAACTGTTATTACCTTCCAATCAAGTATTGTATAGGTATTTCTAACAATTTTCTTTCAATATCCTTTAATGCTATATAGGAAACATTTTCTTTTTAGCTAGGGATTAGAAAATTCACCTTTAGCTACTTTAGCTCAGTGAAGATATTCATTATGTATCTCATTGAGATTTAGCATAATATTGTAATAGTTTGAATTCTTTGAATTTTATGTAGTAACATATTGGACATCATATGTTAACATGTATCAATGAATTATCTAGAATTCTCCCACTATATATATGCTTTATTTTTCTTCACTAGTCTCACCAGTGAATGTGGATAAATATATAAGAGTAAAAACTTAATAACTTATCAGCCATAAGCACTAAATCTAGGTTACATTAATCCAGACAACATAGTCTAACCATACAAGTTATGCGAGTGTGAGTACAGTAGGTAAAGGAATTAAGGACATATCCACTTGAACGAAAATAAATTATCCATATAATAGCAAACATCATGTAACAACTATTTCGAATAATTAACATAATATAAAGTAAAATCTACAATATGCAAGTGAAGTATCCCTAGGACTATCACTAATATTCATGGTAATTCAACTTACCATTAATTACAAGCCTCCTACGGAAAGTCATGCAATTAATAAGTCAAACTAAAACAATTTCGTTTAGAAAATAAAACAAATATCTCATATTCCATATTTCTAGCTACCATTTAATTTAGTCCTCTACTCTACTAACAAGAACTCCTACGGGAGGATATTAGTATTTCGAGTTGAGTGTGTAACTATTATTTCAGTAATTAAGCTTTCTATATAAGAGAGTCTCCTACGGGAGATCAGCCTCATATAGTCCACCTAATACCTTATTCTAAGAAATTCATTTCCAGTTCTACCCGGACGAAAACCCTCCTACGGGAGCTCTGCAAGATTTTGAGGTGAGGCTCATCCTAATACATAATGAACCAATAATAGAGACCGTAGGTATCTCATACCTTCTCCCACTCAATATTTTATAATTAGGGATTTAATGATTTTACCCAGTTATCTAACTTACTTAGTAACCTAAAATCAGTTATGTAAGCATGTTCATATTTTGCATGTGAGTAGCTCTACTATCCCATATGATATGTTACTAAGATCATGTAATTAAATACTCTATATAGAATATGCATGCAACATTATTCATATAATAATCAAGTATTGACAAAATTTAATAAAATAGAAAAGTTAATGATTATCAATCATTCTAGCATTTCTTATTATTTAATAATTAAACAATCTTTTCACAAAAGATATTATTAAATAATAACTGTGAGAGATAATATTCAAGTTTAAATAATTAAGATTTTCACAAAATCTAATTTATTTAATTAAAAGATTTAATCCAAATTAAATCTCCTTGAATATTTCAATATTCGAATTCAACTTTTGAATTTAAATTTTGAATTATAATTTTAATTATCTCATAATTAAAATATCTCCCACTGATTGGATTTTCAAATTTGAAATTATCTCATAACTTTCAAATCATTATTTTAATCTCATTAAAATAAAATGTAAAACTTTCTATTTAAATTTAAATTGGATAATATGGATATTTACTAATTAAAATCTTCACAAGATTTAAATTAGATATGTAGATGATTTAATCAAATTAAATCTCTAAATATATCTATTAATTTGAATTTAACTTTTAAATTTCAAATCTCAAATTAATTATCGCATGATTAATATTAATTATCTAAAAGATTTAATCACATTAATCTATTAGAATATTTCCAGATTTAAATTCAACATTGGAATTTCAAATCTTTAAATCAATTATTGAGTAATTAATATAGATAATCTTTTGAAAATTTAATCTTATTAAATCTTCTAAATTATCTCTAGATTTGAATTCAACATTTGAATTTCAAATCATAAATTAATTATTGAATAATTAATAGTAATATTATCCAATCTCATAAATTTAAATTTAGATTTATCTCATAATATCTAATCATCATTTTTAATCACATTAAAAATAAATAAATAGTTTAAAATTTAATCAAATCCGAAATTATCTCATAATTTCCAATTATCTATTTAAATCTCATTAAAGTAAACTACTTACTTTAAATTCAAATTCAAAAAGATTTGGGTAGATAGGATATTCTATCTAAATTTTAATTTGAAATCTTCATAAGTTTCAAATTTAAATAGTAGAAGATTTAACTATTTAAATCTCCTAGAATATCTCTAAATTTGAATTCAAAT
>JXTC01000661.1:110521-129019 GCA_002914845.1 Trema orientale
CTTACCCAAATAAGTGAGGATACTTTGTTTTCATCTCTTCTTCTCTTTCCCATGTGGCCTCTTCTACTTCATGGTTCCTCCATAGTACTTTGACCAAAGGAATCTTCTTGTTTCTAAGCTCCTTTTCTTTTCTGTCCAAAATCTCCACTGGTTGTTCTTCATAGCTCACATCTTGGTTCAACTCCAATGGCTCGTAACTCAAAACATGTGAAGGGTTTGGAACATATCTTCTTAACATAGAGACGTGGAAAACATTATGTACACTTGACAGTGAGGGTGACAAAGCAAGTCTATAGGCAACATCTCCAACTTTGTCAAGTATCTCAAATGGGCCTATATATCTGGGACTAAGCTTCCCTTTCTTTCCAAACCTCAAGGTTCCTTCCATGGGAGCAACCTTCAAAAATACTTTATCCCCAATATTAAATGTGACCTCCCTCCTTCTATGATCGACATAATGCTTCTGTCTATTCTGAACAGCTAATAACCTTTTACGAACCTTTTCTACTGCTTCAGTTGTTTCCCTTACCAGTTTGGACCAAGAAATTTCCTTTCTCCCATCTCATCCCAGTGAATTGGAGATCTACATTTTCTCCCATACAATGCTTCATATGGAGGCATTTCAATTGAAGTTTGATAACTATTGTTGTAGGAAAATTCTATCAGTGGCAAGTACTTGCTCCAAGACCCATGAAAATCTCACACACAAGCTCTAAGCATATCCTCAAGAGTCTGTACAGTTCTCTCTGATTGTCCATCTATTTGAGGATAAAAAGCAGTACTAAATACCAGTTTTGTACCCATAGCCTCCTGAACACTCCTCCAAAATTTTGAAGTAAATCTAGAATCTCGGTCAGAAATTATGACTTTTGGAACATCATGTAGTCTCATAATCTCCTGGACATATAACAGAGCAAACTGGTCCAAGTTATAGGTTACTTTAATCGGCAGGAAATGGGCTGACTTAGTATATCTATCCATAATAACCCAAATAGTATCATGGCCTTTATTTGTCTTAGGAAGTCCAACTACCAAATCCATAGCAATCTCTTCCCATTTCCATTGTGGCACATTTATAGGCTTCAATGTACCAGCAGGTCTTTGATGTTCAGCTTTAACTTGCTGGCATGTGAGACATTGTTCTATGAACTCAATCACATCCTTCTTCATACCTGGCCACCAGTAATATATTTTCAAATCCCTATACATCTTGGTAGTACCAGGATGCATAGAGTAAGGAGTAGTGTGAGCTTCTGTCAATATTTCCTTTCTAATTGTTCCCTCTGGCACACAAAGTCTATTTCTATATCTTATTACACCATCACTAGAAATTTGAAAAGATACCTCCTTTCGGGACTCTATTTTAGTCTTTAAACCTATCAGATAGGGATCTGTATTCTGGCTTTGCTTAATTCTCTCCAAAATTATAGGTTGTAAAGTAAGAGCTGCTAGTTTCTCCATTAAACCTGTAGGCACAATCTCTAATTCCAATCGATGCGAATCCATCAAAAGATATTTCTGATCAATATACTTAAGTGACATAGCAGCTAATGACTTCCTACTTAGAGCATCTGCAACCACATTAGCTTTTCTTAGGTGATAGTTAATCTTAGAGTCATAATCTTTCACCAGTTCAAGCCATCTTCTCTGTCTCATATTCAGTTCCTTTTGGGTAAAGAAATACTTGAGACTTTTATGGTCCGTGTAGATTTGACATCTTTCATCATAAAGATAATGTCTCCAAATCTTCAGTGCAAAAACTACTGCTGCTAGCTCCAAATCATGGGTAGGATATTTCTTTTCATATTCTTTCAGTTGCCTAGAAGCATAAGCGATAACCTTACCATTTTGCATCAAAACACAGCCCAGACCATTCTTTGAAGCATCACTATAAATAACAAATCCTCCTGATCCAGTGGGTATAGAGAGTATAGGGGCTGTGACCAAACGATGCTTTAACTCTTGAATACTCTTTTCACAATCATCATTCCAATGAAATTTCATATTCTTTCTAGTCAACTGAGTCAATGGAGAGGCCAACTTAGAAAATCCTTCTACAAACCTTCTATAGTAACCAGCCAATCCCAAGAAACTATGAATCTCTGAAACATTTGTAGGCCTTGACCAATTACTTACAGCTTCAACCTTTGCTGGGTCCACAGAAATACCATTTGCAGACACTACATGACCAAAGAAGATAACTTTCTCCAACCAGAACTCACATTTCTTGAACTTTGCATACAACTGCTTTTCTTTCAAGATCCTCAAAACTATTCTCAAATGCTCTATGTGCTCCTCTCTTGAGCGCGAATATATCAAAATGTCATCAATGAACACTATAGCAAAACTATCCAAGAAATCCTTGAATACTCTGTTCATTATGTCCATAAAAGCAACTGGGGCATTAGTTAAACCAAAAGGCATCATTAAGAACTCATAGTGCCCGTATCTCGTTCTAAAAGCTGTCTTAGGAATATCTTCTTCCTTGATCTTTAACTGATGGTATCCAGATCTTAAATCAATCTTGGAAAACACTGAAGCTCCTTGTAACTGATCAAACAAATCATCAATTCTAGGGAGAGGATACTTATTCTTGATTGTAACCTTATTTAGCTCTCTATAATCAATACAAAGCCTCATGGTTCCATCTTTCTTCTTTATAAATAAAACTGGAGTATCCCATGGTGAGAAGCTTGGGCGTACGAAACCCTTGTCCAAAAGCTCCTGTAATTGTACCTTTAATTCCTTCAGCTCTACTGGAGCCATTCTATATGGTACTTTAGAAATAGGAGCTATACCAGGTAGCAAATCAATAACAAACTCTATCTCCCTATCAGGTGGTAATCCTGGTAGTTCTTCTGGGAATACCTCTAGAAATTCATTAACCATGGGTACTTCCTCTGGCTTCATCTTAATTTCCTCTCTAGTATCTATTACATTTTCCAAATAACCAGTACATCCTTTCTCAAGTAACTTCCTTGCTTTTAACATTGAAATGATTGGCACCATTTTCTTCTTGGAAGACCCAAGGAAAGTAAACTCCTCTTCACCAGGCGGCTGAAATACAACTCTCTTACCATTACAATCAATGTTGGCATGATACTTAGATAACCAATCCATACCCAAAATCACCTCAAAATCCTTCATATCCAACACTATTAAGTCTACCCATAACTCTCTACCATCTATATATATTGGACACCCTCTCAAAACTTGACCAGAATATAACACTTTCCCATATGGAATAGTTACACAGTATCTTAAATTCAAAGTTTCAGGTGATCTACCCAATTTTCTCACATATGCTGGTGATGCAAATGAATGTGTAGCTCCTTAATTTATTAATGTATTTGTGAGGATATCAAAGATAGAGATCTCACCTGCTACAACTGATGGATCAGCCTCAGCATCTGTCACAGTCATGGTAAACACACGAGCTGAAACTTTCTTTTGTTCACCAGAGGTGGAGGGACAATCCTTGGAAAAATGTCCTGTCTTTCCACATATATAACATGCTCTACTACCCAAAAGACATTCACCCTTGTGAGGCCTCCCACATTTAGGACATGTAACCCTTTGGTTCGGAGTAGGTTGCATTTGTTGACCTACTGCTAGGCGCTTTGAAGGATCTTGTCTTTGTCCTTGACCTTGTGGGAATTTCCTTTTGCCGCCATTAAATCCCGATTGAGCACCTTTTCCAAATTTGCATTCCTTCTTGCTATATTTATATTTCTTCTAATTTCAAGTGCTTTTACCACCTTCAGTTCAGCTTCTTCAGCTTCGAGGGCCTTCTCTGCAACTTCTGTGTAAGAGACACTTTTTCCTGTAGCCATCTTAATATCCCTATATATTTCAGCTTTGACCCCTGTAGGAACTGGTTTACTTTCAACTCATTGGTACTCACCATATGAGGAGCAAAGCGGGATAGCTCATCAAATTTCTTTATATACTCACACACAGACATGCCACCTTGCCTCAAGTTAGTAAACTCAGCTGCCTTCGCTAGTCGATGAGCTTCGCTAGAGTACTTCCTATAGAAAATTTCCTTAAATCTCTCCCAAGTCAATCTGTCAACATTAGTAATTGACTTCATAGAATCCCACCAATGCCTGGCATCTATTTGGAACATATAAGTGGCACAAGAAACTTTCTCGTCCTCAGGGATTCTTATATAATCAAAGATACCCTCCAAACTTCGAATCCACTCCTCAGCTAGTAATGGATCTGTTTCACCTTTGAAAACAGGAGGTTTATTCTTCCTGAACCTTTCAGAAGCTGGTTCACGATTTTCTTGCCTAGCAACAACTTGTACTAGTAATTGTTCCTCTCTCATTTGATCTCGTTCTATAAGCCTCTCAATTTGTTGAGCCTGTCTCTCCACTAATTGAGCCAATCGATGTATAGTAGTATCTTTGTCATTCTCTTGATCAGCCCTCTGTTGGCTAGTCTGACCTTTATCCCATGGCATGATTTCCTGTACAGTGGCCCTCTACTTACAAACAAACATAATAGCAAATTATAATGCATGAATCAGACTTATATAATAGAAATGACTTGCACATATGAAAATAATTAGACTTACTAGTCGGCTGAGCTTTCTGTCACATGATCATACATATGTAGGCAGTCTTCAGAAACGACTAAACCTCCGCTCTGATACCACAACTTTAACGCCCCAAGCTTAACCACATTGTCATATACAGCCAAACTAGGAAGTATTACTCTTTCTTAAACCATATCTTTAGTTTTATAAAAAGGTGGGTAAATTTGAACTTTTCAAAACTTTTAGACAAAACTACTGCGAGGCATTACTTGCTGAAAGTCTCTTTACAAAATGTACAACCAAAAAGTTCTTATCGGTTTATCTTGCCATCAGCAGTTATATTTACAACATACAAAATATCAAACTACGAAGAAAACATCGCCTACAGGTCAAGTTCGTCTACATTTGTATGATCATGGTAACGAGAAAGTGTGCTAACCAACCAGCAACTCTATACATCATATATCTCCTCACCAGCATCACAGGAACTAAATGAGCTAACCCTCAGTAAGTAAAGATCATGCATGCTCATGAATGTGTTTCATGCATAAACTTCATTAAAATTCCCATTGTACTCTTTCTTTCATAAACTTTTCATTTTGATGCACTTTTCTTAGAAAACATTTCTTTATAGGGCCCTTGAGTACATTACAAAAATCACGGCAGTCGGTAGGCCGTGCCTACCTGTACGGGAAGGAAACACATGGCCAATGTGAACTATACCTACCCAATGCAGACCGATTAAGTAATGCACTTAATCTCATAGTACAATGCTCAATCCCGGCAGTCGGTAAGCCGTGCCCACCTATGCGGGAAGAATGCCTGTGCAAACCATACTTACCCAACGCAGATAGACTAAACACTGTACTTAAAACATATCTCGTAAAATCAGAACAATGGTACAACTTTGAATCCAATGTGTGGAAAACTTCACTTCTTTGAAAATCATGCTTAAATGATCATGTCATGCTTATGTCTTTCATGAACAAAATAATAGCCATATAAATAACATACAATTGAAATAATACACATAAGCATGTAGGAAAACACCTTGTATCTACTAATGTTCTTGTGATGCAGTTAAAATAAATCTTTACTTACCTTGTATCCGGTAGAAAACATAGTGGAAAGGGTCAGTATCCTCGGTGGCAAGGTGTGTGTGGAAGACCTGTTGTCAATTTTATTACTAAAATGATTACTACAATGTAAAATACTTAAAGAAAACAAGCACAAGACTAAAATCACAACTTTCATAAAATAAGGAAGCCTAATCTCAAAATGGACCAAAATGTCATCTACTTTCATAAAAACTAGTCCAATTACTTCTAAATGGTGCCATTTGATTTTAAAAATATTTGGACAGCACCTTCCCTACTTTTAGGACATCCCCACATGATTAAAATCATGGTTTAAGACCTGTAATAATAATCAACAATCCAATTCCCATATATACAACTCAAATAGGTTCATTTAGAACATCATAGGTGCACCTGAATTCTTTTCGGTTTAGACAAAGCTTAGTATTACTTTCACACTTCTATATCATCATAACCAGCCACAAAATGAGCGTAATAAATATTAGGATCCATAAAAAAAACACTCCAAGCTTGAAAAATCAGATTACAAACACCAAAATGAAATCTACTACACATGAAAACACTTAAACCTATAAATGGCAAACCTTGGGGCTTTAGGTCTTTCTTTTTTTCTCCACATAAATTCTATGTTTCCACCCATATTTAAAGTTTCCTAGGACCTATATTTATCAAATAAAAGCTTTGATATAAGAGCTAAAGCAATAGAAATAAATTACTAATTCTAAATTTCACAAAAACCTCACCTTGACTAGTTTGCACCGTTGTTGAAGCTCTTGCTTTCTTCTTCCACAAAACTGATTTCTAAGGCTTAGAAATTAATCTTAGGACTCAAGAGAACCTAAAGAAATTCATACTTAAGTTGCAGCAAGTGGAGAACTTTAATTAGAAAACAATACTAAAGAAGAAGAACTAGTATACTCACCTTGACTAGTTTGGACCTAGCTTGCTTTCTAGAGCTGCAACTTGACTTCTACCACTTGGAAACTCTTGGATATGGCTAAGGGGAGTTGAGAGAAGCTTAGATAGTAGCTGGAGGGTTTCAAGTCGTGGCTGGAGAGGAAAGGGAAGGAAATGACCAGATTTGGTCCAAAATCAATACTTAATGGCTAAGGAAAGGTATAACTTAAATTCTAAGAGGTATTTTTGGTATTTCACACCCTAAATTTCCATATGTCAAGCTTTAGATCACTCTTGGCTTACTCACCATGTTCATGGCCAATCCTATACACTCAAGTGTAAACTTTTTTGATGGTGAAACCTAGGTTAAGAGGTGAAATCTAGTCATACTTTGACTTATAATCCTATGTGACCAATCTTATTGTAATTCGGTGGAACCTAGCCCCATAACCAATCATTAAACATAAAAATAATTCAATTAGACTCCAATTAATCATGTAAACAAAGTATCAAAGCCTAATTATTAGTATGCACAAAGACGACATTACACGATTAAGCTGAATCTAAGCTAGCTTAGTGTAACTAAACACTAATTCAGTACAGTGACGGCCACCTCGTGCTTGCCTGGGGCCGACCCAAAAAATGCTATAAATGAGTCCTAAACATTGAATTAAAGCTATTTGACGTGTTAAACGGACTGTGAATTAGGCTCCGAAAAGCGTGAAAAACACATTTTACCGAAAAACTACTATTTGACCAACTTATCAACAAATATAATTTTAATGCATGTGCATATAGTATTACTATTCACGAATGTATTCTTTGTTCTTCTTACACACCAAGCTCTCTTTTTGAGGGTACTGAGCCTTTACACTGCATGAGAGCACTTTGACAAACATTAGTACAATAACACATATTGAAAGCATTTAACAGTAAAGGATGAGCAATTTTCTATAAAGTTGATACTAATTACTTGATATGTCTATTATGCACTATGAACATGTTTATTATTGGCTTATTATGCATGTGAGAATTTTGGGCATTACAAAATCTATCAGTAAACTAAGGATCTTATCCTTAATTTAAATTCATATAAATTGAGGATCTTATCCTTAATTTAAATCTAGATATTTAAATTTCAAAGTTAGAAAATATATGATTTTCTGATAGAAGCTTATCCTATCAGATTAGTTACCAAAATTTGAATTTCAAAAATCAAATAAAAAAACTAATTCAAGTTTCCTAAATTATCTCTAATTTGAAATTCAAATAAGGAAATTTATGTTAGGAAATTATCTATAGTGGATAATCTGATGTCAACGGCATCAGGGTGCCGATCGGAACATCGAAACAGGATCCGTCCGAAAGATGACGGTCTCGGACGCCAGACGGCCACGCATGGGACAAATCCCATGCGTCCACGTGCTCGTGAAGCGCCCATGTGGCCACCATGCAAGACGGCATGTGTATGGCCATGCATGGGACAAATCCCATGCATCCACGTACTCGCGAAACGTCCATGCGGCTAACATGCAAGACGGCATGTGCATGGCCATGCATGGGACAAATCCCATGCGTCCACATGTTCGCAAAGCGCCCATGCAGCCACCATGCAAGACGATTCCCATGCTTCTCATCGAAGCCCGAATGGCCACAGGAGCGGGACGAAGCGACCATAAGAGCGAGACGAAGCCCGCGTGGCCACGGGAATGGGACGACACCCGTGCGGCTAGCGCACGGGGTGCTACCCGCGCGGCCGCGGGAGCGAGACAACCCCTGTGCTGCCACGGGAGCCGGGCAACGCCCGCGCGGCTGGCGCACGGGGTGCCGCCCATACGGCCAGCATGCGGGGTTGCTCCCGCGCGGCCAATGCACGGGTTGCCACTCACGTGGTCCCGAGCGGGTCTCCCCGCTGCAGCACACTTGGGCGACACGTACACTCTTAGCGTGCGCTACCTCGTACCGTTTCTGAATCCGAAAAATCTATAACCTAATTGTTAACAATTTTTCTCAAAAAACTACAACACAATTAAAGATCAAACGACTTTCTACGTATAGTTTTATCAAGAACATAAAACATGAACACATAAGAAATCAAAAATATGCTAGAATCATGATCAAAAAATGAAAAACACATGATCATAAACTCATAGTAACATCTAATTGATTATCATTCAAACTCACTAAATCAATCAATCATCATATATAATAGAGCATACTCATAAACATGAACAAGACCAAACATAACCACAGAGATCATCATGGAAATCATAGATCATCAAACGAGAGAGAATTAACACGAACAAAATATGCTAGGTCATCAAAAACTTTTGCTCTTGATACCAATTGCTGGTAATTCCGAAAACTAAATTTCCGAAAAATGATTTTACCCAGAAAAATTTCTGCAGTTTTGTAAACAAATCAAGAACGCAACGGAATTGGTGTTTTAAAATTTTCTTGAAATTTTACAAAGCAAAATAAACAGAATCGTTGATCAAACATAAATCAATTCATGGATCTTAGTTTAGATAAAACCTGAAAGCGCTTTATAACCATTGAGCCTTCCTATCTATTCTCTGGAACTCGTTGAATGATCTGGTGTGTGGGCACCTTTTTGATTCCCAACGAGAGATGAGTAGACGATCCAGAAGACGCTCTTCCTTCTCCTTAACTGCACGTCTATGGCCATGGGTATCTCTCCCTCGGCGGCCATGAACGACTACGGGACTTCTCCAGCGGCGGCTCGTCACTCTCACTCTCACTTTTTCTCTCTGTTTCATGCCAAGCACAATTACTGTGCTATGGGTGGCATGTTGTTCTACTGAGGCTTAGGAGAACTTTTCTCTTAAGTATTAGAGAGATGTAAACCCTAATGGGCTTATTGGACTCAACTAACCATTCAATTAATTATTGGGATATGTGTGAGCTAGACAGGGAACTTTATGGATCCAAATAGTCTAAGCTCCAATGAGCCAACTACCTATAGTCATAATTAACTCTTAATTATGACTGGGCCTTGTCTATTAATATTGGGGCACTCCACTATAGGCCCAATATTGCACTCTTAGACTAAATGTCATATATTTTCTATGAAGCTAATTAACATTTTAATTAACTAGATCCATTTAGCATATACTATACCTACAGATATACTCCCGATGCAATGCCGTACTAGTGAGGTGAAATTACCGTATTACCCCTCTACTACATGTTTACCTTTGAGTTGCCATTTTTCATCTAAGGGATAATAATTGTCTACGGTGTTTGTAACTGCCTATACAAACACAGTCAGATTCACAAAGTGAATACCTGACGCCTGGTTTTTATTATCCAAGTCCTTTAAAAAACTCAAAGTGATATTTTATGTATGGTGTCCAAATCATGAAAGGCGTTCTCGTCAATTCACAAATCTTATCTTCCAAGATACCGGAGTTCGAACCATATAATCGGAACTAGTCCTTTAGTAAGTCAAAAAGATAAAACTCGTGAAAACAAGTCCGACAATCACTAGGATTTAGATAATCTTGCAATAGTGCTAGATTAGTAAAAGATAGAATATTTAGTTACGGCACTTGACCTCAAATTCTTTTTTCACTTGGTCCAGTTCAATGCACTTATAACTTTCTTGTAATGCACTAGTGTTTCTATCCGAATTCAGACACTTCGAGGATTGGAGAATGTCAAGGAACATAATGTTATAAATAGGAGTCTATAACTACTCAGGATTAAGACTGATTTACATATGATCATCTTGTGACATTATTTGAACTCTCAACAGTTAACGGAATTTATGTGAGATTCAAATCATGTCTGGTCCAGTCCTATATAATCGAATTATATAAAGTACCTCCATTGTGATGTCAACACATCAATAGTCCGGATAAGAATATTACATTCTCAATATTAATGGACCGTACTAATAATATTTAATTAAACATCCCAAACTTTAATTAGTTATTATGGACTATATTTAGTTTATTATCCATAAATTTAATGTTCATGTATATAACACTTATATACTAAATTTGTGGTTACATAAATAAACTAGGGATTTTCAGATATTTAAAGACATACCAATTATGCACAAATTCAAATAGAAATAATGTCATTTTATTAATTCAGCAAATATCCAAAATATACATGCTTTTAGGGCATAAACCCTAACAGTTTTTTCTTTCCATTTGTTTTTTTTTCAAATTATTATAATGGGATAATTACAAAAAAATACTCTGAAGTTTGGGTATTCTACAAATTAAACCCTGAAGTTTGGACTCTGCAAAATAATACTCTGAGATTAAGAATTTCTGAAAATTAATACCCTGAACAGATTTTTTAACCAATTTTATGAACAAAAAAACAATAATATCCTCCATTAAAACTAGATTAATTCATATTATTCATCTTAATTTTGAGGATATTATTGTATTTTATCAGTTAAAAATCAACACAGGGTATTAATTTTCAAAATTTTGTAATCTTAGGGTATTATTTTGCAGAATCCAAACTTTAGGGTTTAAATTGCATAACATTCAAACATGAGGGTATTTTTTTGCAGTTATTCCTATTATAATTAATTCGTTTCTTAGCGGATGGTGCTTTTGTAAACTTTAACGTTGTCTTTATCAGGTGTTCTCAGTACTATTTCCACTAGGCGCATGCGTTTTAGCGACTCTATATTCTTATAATAAGTCAGTAAGTCAAACTCTCAAAAATACTTTACATACAGAGCCCTTTTGCTCCTTTTTAAGATTTCTTGTGGGGACACAAAACAAATTGCTGGTATCCATATATACACGGGTAAGCAATGTTGGGCAAGGATGTAGTCCCGCCGACGGGATCAGTCCCATTCATGTTTTGACCAACACAGATCATGTTCTGATAAATACAGATCGGTTAAAATACCTGTGTTGGCCAAAACATTAACGAGACTAGCCCCCTCAAGAGGACTACATCCGTGGCCAGCAATGTTGATACAGTTCAATGTATATTTCTCTTATTTTCACCCCCATATGTACGGTACCATCATTGGTAAACCCCAGTTTTTATTAAAGGGTAGATTTGGAATGAAAATTTCGCATTGGACTAAAGTGTAAAAGCTTTTTGGAAAATTGTGGCTGTCACATATATTGATACTATTTTGTAATTATTTTTTAGGGCATAATTGAAGACAATGTTTATATTCAGGGGTCATTTGCAAAAAATGTGAAAATTTGGTATGTTATGACTAAACTTGGCCATGTGGCCCAGTCATGTGCCAAGCCTGAACTCCCCCTTCCTTTCCCTGGGCCACTTGCCCAGCCCTAACTCCTCCTCGCTTGCCCTAAGGTGGTGGTCAAAGTAGTAAGACACTCTTCTTTAAGACATTCTCTTAGGAAAGGAGAAAAAGTCAAGGGTTCGAGCCTCGATATCACTCTTGGTAGTCCAACCAAATAGGGGTAGCTCTGGGAAGTAACTTACAACCAGGATCTCACCCACCCCTTTTTTTCATTAAAAAAAAAATCTCCTTCCCTTTTCCTCTTCTCTCCCAGCCTGATTCCCCTCTCTAACCAATTCTCAGCTTCACCCAAACCATCGACCATCGAAGCTCTAAACTGTCGATGTGCCAACTTACCCTCTTCGTCGTCAACCAAAACTCATAACCCTATTCCCTCACCATCATGCATGCTTCCTCATGCTTCGTAGATAAAAGAAACTGAGGAATGTCTTTCCTTTGTGGTTTTACTTAGTATAGACGATTTAATTAATTGCAAAGAGAATAAAAGTGGATATAGCTATTGATGGCAAGGCAATTATCTCAATCTATTGAAGGCAAGACAATTATCTCAATTAATTCTTAATATACTAATTGACCATCAAGGTACAACCAGCTTGACTATTGACGGAAAAGTCCACCACTAAGTAAAATCATTTTCTTCCAGAATTAGGTCGTTTTTTGTTAATTATGTGACAAAGCTGATGTGTCATTTCAATTGAGTTATAACAATTCTATTGGAGGGACAGGATTGTGACAGGAAGTTTGGTGACTGAAGATCTTAATCAAATTTTATTATAGTTATCATGGTAATTTTCCATTAATTTGAATTATTTCGATTTAAAAATGGCTGAAAATACATTTATTTCGAATTGGGGTTTGAGTGTGAAGAAATTATGAGATTTGGGGCGAAATTATGAATTCTGAGGAGAATGGGGTCATTAACTAATTATAAAACGCTGGGGACCCACTAAAGATCTGTCAAGTGGCGAGTTTTTCCCCCCAATCCCTATTTCTCCTAAAAATTCCCATCGAGCTCCCCTCCCCCTTCGGACCCCCTTCTCTGCTGATCAGCCTCGACGGCCACCGGAGCTATCCCAGACGGCCACACCTAGCCGGAGCCTTTCCCGCCGTGAGACGAAGCCGCCGCCAGGGTCAGCGTGGCTGTTTGAGCTCCGTAGACGCGAGGCTTATTCTAAATAACAAAATGTATCAGCGACTTTGGTCAAATTGGTTCCAATGGGTTTTCTGAGCAAGTCCACGTGAACTTGAGAATTTGTAACTGTCTAATGATGACGTGGAACAATCTGATCTTGTTCAAAAATCTTAACTAACATATAATTAGCTAAGTTTTTCTTTCATCGAAACGAAACTTATGGTTACTTCCATAGACCGAGCCAACTTGGGCCACATGTCCCCTCATTTTTTCAAAAAATTGACTTTTTCCCATTATTTATAAAAATATTCAATTATATACTTTATTTGTCTTTCTAATAATGTACAATTTATCCACATTTCTTATTAAAAAATTCAGTAATACCCTATTGAATTTTATAATTTTTAAACTTCTGATGTCATTAAATGATTATTTTTTTCTACACTTTTATGAATAATTTTTCTTTGGACATCATTTTTAAAAGTCTTTTAAATCATGTATTGGTCCATTATATATTTCGAAATTATCGTAAAAATAACATGGACTACGAACTTTTTAAAAATAATGATAAAAATACGATCTGACTCATATAATTATTTTTCCATACAATCCAAGAAAAAATTTTGCCATTTTATACGATTTAGGACAAGGAAACTTTATTACTTGCAAAGTTACATAAAATAAACAAAAGTAAAAGTTGATCAAGTGGTTGCACTAGACTACAATGATAGTCTAGACTTGGGTTCAAATCCCTTTATTTATACTTTTACTGTTTCATATCTTTTATCTTTATTTTTTTCTTTTTTAAATTTATTTTTTAAAACTTTTTTTTTTTTTTTTTTTGTATTGAACCTAATTACATCTTTTTTTTTTTTGTAATCTTTTTTGTTTTTAAAGGATTGTTTTTCCCACTTTCAATCCACCATTGAATTTCCTTGAGCTTCACTTTATCTTCTTTCTTTTCCTTTGCTTTATTTGTTTTTCATTTTTCATTTTCTTGTTTTACATTCATCTCGTCTTCTTTCTTTTCTTTTGCTTTATTTATTTTTTCTTTTTCATTTTCTTATTTTAAATTCATTTTTTTTCACATTGAACATTACTATTCTTTTCTTTTTAGCCTTTGTCGTTTCCTTTTTTTTTTTTTCGTTTTCGATCTACTATTTAAGCTTCTTTAGTTAACACTGTAATTGCCGAAATTCATTTATCAATCAAAACCACTTTGGTGTAACTTGAGAAACTAATATTCTGGTTTTTGAGAAACCAATTGGGTTACTTGCCTTTTTTTTTTTTTGGTTACTAATTTGATTAGTAACAAGAAACCAATCTGATAACTAAAAAACCAAATATTTGCTATTTGTTTTTAAAAGAAATGATTACTTACTACTCTTGAAGCCAAAAATCAATTTGGTTTCTACTAGGTAACCAGAAACCAATCTAATAGTTGGTTACTAATTTAGTTAGTAACAAGAAACTAACTTGAGAAACTAATATGGTTTCTGAGAAACTAATTTGGTTTTTAGCATTTTTTTTTTTAAATTGTTATCGACTACTCTTAAAAGCAAGAATCAAATTGGTTTCTTCTTGTAACCAGAAACTAATCTAATAATTAGTTACTAATTTGGTTAGTAATCATAAACTAACTTGAGAAACTAATATGGTTTCTAAGAAACTAAATTGGTTTCTAGGAAACTTTCGTGGTTTTATGTGATTTACTTAGCTATAGAGTATTCTGTAAAATAGAAACCACAATAGTTTCTAAGAAACTTTCTTGGTACTTAGCTATAAGGCATTCTGCTAAAAGAAACCACAATAATTTCTAGGAAACCTTTGTGGTTTCCTGTGATTTACTTAGCTATATAACATTTTGCAAAAAAAGAAATAACGATGGTTTACAAGAAACTTTCGTTGTTTCCTGTGATTTATTTAGCTACTAAAAATTCTGCAAAAAAGAAAACACAATGATTTCCAGGAATTGTTCGTAGTTTCCTGTGATTTACTTACGTGCAGGACATTCCCCTAAAGGAAATTAAACTAGTTTTTTTGTGATTTGCTTACGTATAGGATATTCCGCTAATGGAAAACTAAATTAGATTCTAGGAAATCTTTGTGGTTTCCTTTTTAAAAAAATATGGCTTATTTACTAAAATACCACCGTTTTTTTTATCTCCCAAAGTATTCAGATTAATGTCCGAAAAATGTCGTATAAAATTTTTATAATTTTTAAAAGTTCATAAATTTAGTAATATTTTTTGAAAATGGGTATAATTGTGCAAATCCCTTTCAAGATTGCTTTAAATTATGTTAGTCAATAACAATTCAATTTAAAGGGGAAAATAAATTAAATTAAAGATCGAAAAAGGAGGGAAAAGAAGAAACTAAATTTTGACCTAGATTTTGCCCGCTGAAAATTTTCTGGCTACTAGTTACTTCCTTGTCAAAAGTCTATGAATTTGATTTCTGACTTAAAGCAGAGTATCTCGCAACGTATAGCAGATTGGAAACAACAAGCCCACATTTACAGTATTATTCTCCCCTAAGACCCTCCGTTATTTACGATAAGGACGATCAGTATCATGACCACTCTGTTATATAGATCAACGGCAACCGGTTATGCAAAGATTGTAGCCTCTGCAAGCAAAGATTTTGAAACCAGAATTTCCGCCACCATGATTTGTCAACTGCCGGGTTTGAGGAAGAACTCACTGGAATTAGCGAGAATTTTCTCCACAATTGTCCGGCATAAACAGAGTACTAGATAATTTCTCTTATTGCCCTTGTAATATCTGATGCGCTGACGCCAAGCATATTAATTGGCCCGTTGGCCGAAATTCATACCTTTTCAGTGACTGTTCTAAATATAATTAAGTAATTACGTAACCCAAAATAAAATAAATAAATAAATCAAATTAAGTATAGAAATTGATTATATATGTTGGATAATAAAAGAGAAGACGTACTGTGTGAAATTCATATTGAGTAATAATATATATTATGGTGACAATTTTACATACAACAACGAAACCGGTTTTCAAACTAAACATACATACTACATATATTCAACAAATTAGCACAGATAACGTTTCAGAAATATACGAATAAAGAATGAATGAACTCAAAACCATGCACCGATGTATGACGAACGTCGTATATATAGAGAAGGCCTGCTTCTGTATGAGACTTCCAACATTCATGACATCGGAATTTCGCCATATATACTCGGTTTTAACGAATCAGTCCCAAGATGAGCATCGGTTATAAGCGAGAGAGATATGAATTGACAGGGAAGTAGGAAACGACCACTGGTGCTTTTGATGACTTGGACTTGCTAGTGCTACTACTCTTGCTTCTCTCCACTTTCGGCTCCGCACTTTCGATGTGATGATCGGAAACCCGAGACGAAGATGAAGAAGGCACCTGAAAGCAATGGAAAAAGGAAGAAAACAGAGCCATATTTCTTCGTTTGCCTTTCTTTGTTGATCAGTGGGTGTGTTTTGGGTTAATTAGGCCTTACAAGTCAAACTTCGAAAAAATAGCAGTAGTGTTTTGATTGATGAGAAATGAAATAATATCTGGGGTATTTATATGGTTGAGATCAATACGGTTAATTTCGTTTGCTTGGTGGGCAAGCAGAAGACCTGACCCCTCTCCCATTTTCTATTCACGTTTCTTATGGCTGCTTTGACCACCACTTCTGTGGGGTTTTTTCTTTCAATTTTTTTTTTCAAATTATTATAATTAATTAGTGTCTTCGCGGATGGTGCTTTTGAAAACTTTAACGTTGTCTTTATCAGGTGCTCTTGGTATTCTTTCCACTAGGCGCACGCGTTTTAGCGACTCTATATTCTTATAATAAGTCAATAAGTCAATTTCTCAAAAATACTTTACATACAGAGCCCTTTTGCTCTTTTTTAAGATTGCTTGTGGGGAAACGAAAAAGACCGCTGGTACCCACATATACACGGGTAAGCAAAATGTGGATACGGTTCAATGTATATTTCTCTTATTTTTGTCCCCATGTGTACGGTAACATCATTGGTAAACCCCAGTTTTTATTAAAGGGTAGATTTGGAATGAAATTTCACATTGGATTAAAGTGTAAAAACTTTTGAAAAATTTTGGCTGTCACATATATTTTGAAAGCTCAAATACTATTTTGTAATTATTTTTTAGGGCATAATTGAAGAAAAAGTTTATATTCAGGGGTCATTTTTGCAAAAAATGTGAAAATTGGGTATGCTATGACTAAACTTGGCCATATGGCCCAGTCATTTGCTAAGCCCCAACTCCTCCCTTTTCATGGGCCACTTGCTCAGCCCCAACTCCTCCTCCCTTGCGCTAAGGGAGTGATCGAAGTAGAAAGGCACTCTTCTTTAATACTGTATTTAACTAAGGGAGAAAAGGTCAAGGATTCGAGCCTCCATGTCGCTCTTGGTAGTCCAACCAAATGGGGGTGGATCTGAAAAATAACCTACTACCAGGATCTCACCCGCCCTTTTTCTCCATTAAAAAAAAAAACAATTCCCCTCCCTTTCCCTCTTCTCTCCTAACCTGATTCCCTTCTCTAACCAATTCTCAGCTTCACCCATCGTCCATCGGAGCTCTAAATTGTCGATGCGCCAACTTACCCTCTTCGTTGTCAACCAAAACTCATAACCCTAATCCCTCACCATCATGCATGCTTCCTCGTGCTTTATAGATAAAAGAAACTGAGGAATGCAAGCTTCCTCATGCTTCATAGACAAAAGAATCTGAGGCTCAAAGGGAGACGACCATTGAAGCTACTCAATTTGAAATTGTCACCATCTAATGTTCTCTGGTCTCAACTTTGTCAAGTGAAGCTTGCCTAAGCCCCGACTCAACGTTGGAAGCTGGAACTAGAAAGTTTCAGATCTGAACAGTGGAAAAGTTTAGTTTTTGCCTATCATTTTGAAACCTAACCATTGAATCGAGGTATAAATGGATCTATTTGACTATACTCCTCAAATAAGTCATGTGGACATATAACAGGAAATGTCAATTGCTAAAACCTGCACCGTCAAGGCTTTGATATTGCCTCGTTTTATGTTCCGAAACTTAATTTGTGCCATATAGCCCGATTTAAGAGCTGAATACACTTTGAAGCTAGCTAATTTCAATGTTCTAGTTATTATAATTAACCTAACACTTAGGAAAAACTACACATGCATGTATGATGGAAAAATACATGATCATATCATAAACACAGCAGAAAAATAAGCGGATTTAGGTTTTAAAATTTTTACATGAAAATAATTTTCATTACCATAGAACATACATTGTTGAGATAAAAAAAAACGTGGGATAAAAAAAAAAATTAAAAAAAAAAAAGAGAAAAAAAGATATCCCATTATCTGATAACTACCCACTATCCCACTCTCCTCTTTCCACAAAAAAAAAGGGATCATGTTGCCCACTAAATAAAAAAAAAAAAAGGGAATACGTTACTTTTTGGGCTTAGTCTATAAATAGAGAGACAAAAGACAAGAGGAGGGGATCTCCTCTCACGGCAAAATATCTGATAACTACCCACTATCCC
>JXTC01000662.1:0-12941 GCA_002914845.1 Trema orientale
AAACCCTAAACCCTAAACCCTAAACCCTAAACCCTAAACCCTAAACCCTAAACCTCTAAAACCCTAAACCCTAAACCCTAAACCCTAAACCCTTGACCCTAAACCCTATCCGATTTCCATTTGTAATCTTTCAATTTATCTCAAATTAAACCATTTCAAACCTATATTGACACCACTAAATGGAGACTCCCAAATACTTCGTTCGTCAAAAAACTTTGGACTATTGCTCAATTACTTGTAACCCCTAAATCCTAACACGTTTTGCATAATTACCATCTTTTGAATCAACTATCTATCGAGTATCATTATCCAACATTAGAAACAACAATAGAGTTGAAGATCCTCTAATACTACAACACAGAGCGAACAACTACTTAAGCCCTAAATTGGGAAACCCCTAAATTATAAAATTTTATCTGTACGACTTCCCTTTGTAATCATTCAACTTATCTCAAATTAAACAATTTCAAATCTATACTGAAACCATTAAAGGGAATCGAGACACACAAATACCTCTTTCGACAAAATCCATGGACTATCGCTCAATCACTCGTAAACCCTAAATCGTAACACTTTTTGGATAAATACCATGTTTTGATTCAAATATAAATGGAGTATCATTATTTAACATTAAAAAAAACGATAAAACTCCAGATCCCCTAATATTACAACAAAAACACAAACAGCTACTTAAATCCTAAACTGTATATCCCCCAAATTCAAAAGTTTAATCAATATGACTTCCCGTTGTAATTTTATAACATATCTCAAATTAAACCATTTCAAACTTATATTGACACCATTAAATTTAATTGAGACTCCTAAATATCTCTACCGACAAAAAATCATGGACTACTGCTCAATTACTCGTAACCTTTAAATCATAACACTTTTTACATAATTACCATGTTTTGATTCAAATATCTATAGAGCATCATTATTTAACATTTGAAACAGTAATAGAATTCAAGATCCTCAAATATTACAACAAAAACCGAACTACTACTAAACCCTCAAAACGTATAACCCCAAAATTGTTAAGTTTTATCTGTATGACTTCCCTTCGTAATCATTCAACTCATTTCAAATTAAACCATTTCAAATCAATATTGAAACTATTAAACGCAATTGAGATTCCCAAATACCTCTTTTGACAAAAAACCATGGACTATCGCTTAGTTACTTGTAACCCCTAAATCGTAACACTTTTTTGGATAAATACCATGTTCTGATTCAATTATAAATAGAGCGTCACTATTAAACATTAGAAACAATAATGGAACTCAAGATCCTCTAATATTACAATAAAAACACAAATAGCTACTAAACTCCTAAACTATAGATCCCCTAAATTAAAAAATTTTAACTATACAACTTCCCTTTGTAATCCTTCAACTTATCACAAAATTAAATCATTTCAAACCTATATTGATATCATTAAATGTAATTGAGACTCTAAAATACCTCTATCGACAAAACACCATGGACTATTGCTTAATTACTCGTAACCCCTAAATCGTAACACTTTTTGGATAAATACGAAGTTTTTATTCAAATATAAATGGAGTATCATTATTTAACATTAGAAACAACAATAGAACTCAAGATCCTCTAATATTACAACAGAAATCGAAACAGCTACTTAACCACTAAATCGTATAACCCATAAATTGTAAAGTTTTACCTGTACAACTTCCCTTTGTAGTAATTCAACTTATCTCAACTCAAACCATTTCAAATCTATATTGAAACCATTAAATGCAATTGAGACTCCCAAATACCACTTTCGACAAAAAATAATAGACTCTCGCTCAATTACATGTAACCCCTAAATCATAACACATTTTGGATAAATACCATGTTTTTAGTCAAATATAAATAGAGTATCATTATTTAACATTAGAAACAATAATAGAACACAAGATCCTCTAATATTACAACAAAAACCTAAATAGCTACTTAACCCCTAAACCGTATATTCCCCAAATTCAAAACTTTTATCTATATGACCTCCCTTTGTAATTTTTCAACTTATCTCAAATAAACCCATTTTGAAACTATAATGATACCATTAAATGTAATTAAGAATCCCAAATATCTCTGTTGACAAAGAACCATGGACTACTGCTCAATTACTCGTAACTCCTAAATCATAACACTTTTTGCATAATTACCATGTTTTGATTCAAATATCTATGGATTATCATTAGTTAACATTAGAAACAACAATAGAATTCAAGATCCTCTAATATTACAACAAAGACCGAACAACTACTTAACCCCTAAAACGTATAACCCCAAAATTGTAAAGTTTTTTCTGTACGACTTCCCTTTGTAATCATTCAACTTATCTCAAATTAAACCATTTCAAATCAATATTGAAACCATTAAACGCAACTGAGACTCCCAAATAACTCTTTCGACCAAAAACCATGGACCATCGCATTTAGTCGTAACCCCTAAATCGCAACACTTTTTGGATATATACCATGTTTTGATTCAAATATAAATATAGTATCAATATTTAATATTAGAAACAACAATCGAACTCAAGATCCTCTAATATTACAACAAAAACCCAAACAACTACTTAACCCCTAAACTGTATATCCTCTAAATTCAAAAGTCTTATCTATACGACTTCCCCCTGTAATCTTTCAACGTATCACCAATTAAACCATTTCCAACCTATATTGATACCATTAAATGTAATTGAGACTCCCAAATACCTCTTCTGACAAAAAACCGTGGACCATTGCTCAATTACTCATCACCCCTAAATCGTAACACATTTTGCATAATTACCATGTTTTGATTCGAATATCTATGGAGTATCATTATTTAACATCAGAAACAACAGTAGAATCCAAGATCTTCTAATATCACAACAAAAACCGAACAGCTACCTAATCCCTAAACCGTATATCCTCTAAATTCTAAGGTTTTATCTGCCCGATTTCCCTATGTAATCTTTCAATTTATCTCAAATTAAACCGTTTCAAACCTATGTTGACACCATTAAATGTAATTGAGACTCCCAAATTATTCTTTCGACAAAAAACTAGAGACTATTGCTCAATTACTTGTAACCCTATATCGTAAAACTCTTTGCATAATTACTATGTTTTGATTCAAATATCTATAGAGTATCATTATTTAACATTAGAAACAATAATAGAATTCAAGATCCTCTAATATTACATCAAAAACGGAACAACTACTCAACGCTTAAATCGTATAACCCCTAAATTGTAAAGTTTTATCTGTATGACTTCCCTTTGTAGTAATTCAACTTATCTCAAATCAAACTATTTCAAATCTATATTGAAACCGTTAAACGCAATTGAGTCTCCCAAATACCTCTTTCGATAAAAGACAATGGATTATCGCTCAATTACTTGTAACCCTTAAATCGTAACACTTTTTAGATAAATATCATTTTTTAATTCAAATATTAATAGAGTATCATTATTTGACATTAGAAACAATAATAGAACTCAAGATCCTCTAATATTATAACAAAAACCGAACAACTACTTAACCCCAAAATCGTGTAACCCTTAAATTGTAATGTTTTATCGGTACGACTTCCCTTTGTAGTAACTCAACTTATCTCAAATCAAACCATTTCAAATCTATATTGAAACCATTAAACGCGATTGACACTCCCAAATACCTCTTTTGACAAAAAACTATGAACTATCGCTTAATTACTCGTAACCCCTAAATCGTAACACTTTTCGGATAAATACCGTGTTTTGATTCAAATATAAATGGAGTATCATTATTTAACATTAGAAACAATAATAGAACTCAAGATCCTCCAACATTACAATAAAAACCCAAACTGCTACTTAACCCCAAAGCCGTATATCCGCTAAATTCAAAAGTTTT
This sequence comes from Trema orientale, assembly GCA_002914845.1. Lineage (NCBI taxonomy): Eukaryota > Viridiplantae > Streptophyta > Magnoliopsida > Rosales > Cannabaceae > Trema > Trema orientale. The sequence continues at coordinate 3,895 of JXTC01000662.1, forward strand.
ATCTATACGACTTCCCCTTGTAATCTATCAACTTATCTCAAATTAAACCATTTCAAACCTATATTGACACCATTAAATGCAGTTGTGACTCCTAAATACCTCTTCCAACAAAAAACCATGGACTATTGCTCAATTACTCGTAACCCCTAAATCGTAACACTCTTTGCATAATTACCATGTTTTGATTCAAACATCTATGGAGTATCTTTATTTAACAATATAAACAATAATAGAATTCAAGATCCTCTAATAATATGACAAAAATCGAACAACTACTTGACCCCGAAATCGTATAACCCCAAAATTGTAAAGTTTTATCTGTATGACATCCCTTTAATAATCATTCAACTTAATCTAAAATTAAACCATTTCAAATCTATATTGAAACGATTAAATGCAATTGTGACCCCTAAGTGGCTCTTTCGACAAAATACCACGGACTATTGCTCATATACTCGTAACCTTTAAATCCTCAGACTTTTTTTATAATTACCAAGTTTTGATTCAAATATAAATGGAGTATCACTATTTAATAATAGAAACAACAATAGAATTCAAGATCCTCTCATTATTTAATATTACAACAAAAACACGACAGCTACCTAACCTCTAAACCGTATAACCTCTAAATTCTAAAATTTTATCTGTCCGATTTTCATTTGTAATCTTTCAATTTATCTCAAATTAAACCATTTCAAACCTATATTGACACCACTAAATGTAATTGAGACTCCCAAATACTTCTTTCGACCAAAAACTATGGACTATTGCTCAATTACTTATAACTCGTAAATCGTAACACTTTTTTCATAATTACCATCTTTTGATTCAAATATCTATCGAGTATCATTATCTAACATTAGAAACAACAATAGAATTGAAGATCCTCTAATATTACAACACAGACCGAACAACTACTTAACCCCTAAATTGGATAACCCCTAAATTGAAAAGTTTTATCTGTACGACTTTCCGTTGTAATCATTCAACTTATCTCAAATTAAACCATTTCAAATCTATATTGAAACCATTAAAGGCAATCGAGACTCCCAAATACCTCTTTCGAAAAAAATCCGTGGACTTTCGCTCAATCACTCGTAAACCCTAAATCGTAACACTTTTTGGATAAATACCATGTTTTGATTCAAATATAAATGGAGTATCACTATTTAATATTAGAAAAAATAATAGAACTTAAGATTCTCTAATATTACAACAAAAACCTAAACAGCAACTTAACCCCTAAACCGTATATCCCCCAAATTCAAAAGTTTTATCTATATGACTTTCCTTTGTAATCTTTCAACTTTTCTCAAATTAAACTTTTTAAAACCTATATTGACACCATTAAATGTAATTGGGACTCCCAAATATCTCTTTCGACAAAAAACCATGGATTACTGCTCAATTACTCGTAACCCCTAAATCATAACACTTTTTATATAATTACCATGTTTGATTCAAATATCTATAGAGTACCATTATTTAATATTAGAAACAGTAATAGAATTCATGATCCTCTAATATTACAACAAAAACCGAACAACTACTAAACCCCCAAAACGTATAATCCAAAATTGTAAAGTTTTATATGTACGACTTCCCTTTGTAATCATTCAACTTATCACAAATTAAACCATTTCAAATCAATATTGAAACTATTAAACGCAATTGAGACTCTCAAATACCTCTTTCGACAAAAAACTATGGACTATCGCTTAATTACTTGTAACCCCTAAATCGTAATACTTTTTGGATAAATACCATGTTTTGATTCAAACATAAATAGGGCATCATTACTTAATATTAGAAACAACAATAGAACTTAAGATCCTCTAATATTACAACAAAAACCCAAACAGCTACTAAACTCCTAAACTGTAGATCCCCTAAATTTAAAAGTTTTATCTATAGGACTTTCCTTTGTAATCTTTCAACTTATCGCGAAATTAAACTATTTCAAACCTATATTGATACCATTAAACGTAATTGAGACTCCTAAATAACGCTTCCGACAAAAAACCATAAACTATTGCTCAATTACTCGTAACCCCTAAATCGTAAGATTTTTTGCATAATTACCATGTTTTAATTCAAATATCTATGGAGTATTATCACTTAACATTAGGAACAACAATAGAATTCAAGATCCTCGAATATTACAACAAAAACCGAACAGCTACCTAATCCCTAAACCATACATCCTCTAAATTCTAAGGTTTTATCTGTCCAATTTCCCTTTGTAATCTATCAATTTATCTCAAATTAAACCATTTCAAACCTATATTGACACCACTAAATGTAATTAAGACTCCCAAATACTTCTTTCGACAAACAACTGTGGACTATTACTCAATGACTCATAAGCCCAAAATCGTAATACTTTCTGCATAATTGCTATGTTTTGATTCAAATATCTATGGAGTATCATTATTTAACAATAAAAACAACAATAGAATTTAAGATCCTCTAATATTACAACAAAAACCAAACAACTACTTAACCCCTAAACCGTAAAACCCTTAAGTTCTAAAGTCTTATCTGTGCGACTTACTTTTGTAATCATTCAACTTATCCCAAATTAAACCATTTCAAACGTATATTGAAACCATTAAATACAATTGTGACTCCTAAATCCCTCTTTCGACAAAATACTACGGACTATTGCTCATATAATAGCAACCCCAAAATCATAAGACTTTTTGCATACTTACCATGTTTTGATTCAAATATACATGGAGTACTATTATTTAACAATAGAAACAACAATAGCATTCAAGATTCTCTAAAATTACAACAAATACCCGACAACAACTTAATCCTTAAACCGTATATCCCCTAAATTCCAAAGTTTTATCTATACAACTTCCCTTTGTAATCATTCAACTTATCTCAAATTAAATCATTTCAATCCTATATTGAAACCATTAAACGCAATTGAGACTCCCGAATACCACTTTCGACAAAAAACTATGGACTATCGCTTAATCACTCGTAACCCGTAAATTGTAACACTTTTTGGATAAATACCATGTTTTGATTTAAATATAAATGGAGTATCATTATTTAACATTAGAAACAACAATAGAACCCACGATCCTCTAATATTACAACAAAAACCCAAACAGCTGCTTAACCCCTAAACCGTATATCCCCTGAATTCAAAAGTTTTATCTATACGACTTCCCTTTATAATCTTTCAACTTATCTCAAATTAAACCATTTCAAACCTATATTGACACCATTAAATGCAATTGAGACTCTAAAGTACCTCTTTCGGCAAAAAACCATGGACTACTGCTTAGTTACTAGTAACCCCTAAATCGTAACACATTTTGCATAATTACCATGCTTAGATTCAAATATCTATGGAGTATCAATACTTAACGTTAGAAAAATCAATAGAATTCAAGATCCGCTAATATTACAACAAAAACTGAACAACTAATTAACCTCTAAATCGTATAACCCCTAAATTGTAAAGTTTTATCTATACGACTTTCCTTGGTAATAATTCAACTTATTTCAAATCAAACCATTTCAAATCTATGTTGAAACCATTAAACACAATTGAGACTCCCAAATACCTCTTTCGACAAAAAACTATGGACTATCGCTCAATTACTCGTAACCCCTAAATCGTAACACTTTCTGGATAAATACCATGTTTTAATTCAAATATAAATGGAATATCATTATTCAACATTAGAAATTACAATAGAACTCAAGATCCTCTAATATTACAACAAAAATCCAAAATGCTACTTAACCTCTAAACCGTATATCCGCTAAATTCAAAAGTTTTATCTATACAACTTCTCTTTGTAATCTTTCAACTTATCGTAAATTAAACTATTTCAAACCTATATTGACCCCATTAAATGCAATTGAGACTCCCCAATACCTCTTTCGATAAAAAACCATGGACTATTACTTAATTACTCGTAACTCCTAAATCGTAATACTTTTTGCATAATTACCACGTTTCGATTCAAATATCTATGGAGTATCATTATTTAACAATGTAAACGACAATAAAATTCAAGATCCTCTAATATTACGACAAAAACGGAACAACTACTAACCCCTAAATCGTATAACCCCAAAATTATAAAGTTTTATCTGTACGACTTCCGTTTGTAATCATTCAACTTATCTCAAATTAAACCATTTCAATTCTATATCGAAACCATCAAATGCAATCGAGACTCCCGAATACCTCTTTCGACAAAAAACCATGGACTATCGCTCAATTAGTCGTAACCTGTAAATTGTAACACTTTTTGGATAAATACCATGTTTTGATTTAAATATAAATGGAGTATCATTATTTAACATTAGAAACAACAATAGAACTCACGATCCCCTAATATTACAACAAAAACCCAAACAACTGCTTAACCCCTAAACCGTATATCCCCTGAATTCAAAAGTTTTATCTATATGACTTCCCTTTATAATCTTTCAACTTATCTCAAATTAAACCATTTCAAACCTATATTGACACCATTAAATGCAATTGAGACTCCAAAGTACCTCTTTCGGCAAAAGACCATGGACTACTGCTTAATTACTAGTAACCCCTAAATCGTAACACTTTTTACATAATTACCATGCTTAGATTCGAATATGTATGGAGTATCAATAATTAACATTAGAAAAATCAATAGAATTCAAGATCCGCTAATATTACAACAAAAACCGAACAACTAATTAACCTCTAAATCATATAACCCCTAAATTGTAAAGTTTTATCTGTACGACTTTCCTTGGTAATAATTCAACCTATCTCAAATCAAACCATTTCAAATCTATATTGAAACTATTAAATGCAATTGAGACTCCCAAATGCCTCTTTCGACAAAAAACTATGGACTATCGCTCAATTACTCGTAACCCCTAAATCGTAACACTTTTTGGATAAATACCATGTTTTGATTCAAATAGAAATGGAATATCATTATTCAACATTAGAAACAACAATTGAACTCAAGATCCTCTAATATTACAACAAAAAACCCAAAATGCTACTTAACCCCTAAACCGTATATCCGCTAAATTCAAAAGTTTTATCTATACAACTTCTCTTTGTAATCTTTCAACTTATCGCAAATTAAACTATTTCAAACCTATATTGACACCATTAAATGCAATTGAGACTCCCAAATACCTCTTTCGATAAAAAAACCATGGACTATTACGCAATTACTCGTAACCCCTAAATCGTAATACTTTTTGCATAATTACCATGTTTCGATTCAAATATCTATGGAGTATCATTATTTAACAATCTAAACGACAATAAAATTCAAGATCCTCTAATATTACGACAAAAATAGAACAACTACTAACCCCTAAATCGTATAACCCTAAAATTGTAAAGTTTTATTTGTACGACTTCCGTTCGTAATCATTCAACTTATCTAAAATTAAATCATTTCAAATCTATATTGAAACTATTAAATGCAATTATGACCCCAAAATGGCTCTTTCGACAAAATACCACGGACTATTGCTCGTATACTCGTAACCCCTAAATCGTAAGACTTTTTGCATAATTACCATGTTTTGACTCAAATATGCATGGAGCTTCATTATTTAATAATAAAAACAACAATAGAATTCAACATCCTTTAATATTACAACAAAAACCCGACAGCTACCTAACCCCTAAACCATATACCTCCTAAATTCTAATGTTTTATATGTCCGACTTCCTCTTGTAATCTTTCAATTTATCTTAAATTAAAACATTTTAAACCTATATTGACACCATTAAATACAATTGAGATTCCCAAATACCTCTTTCGACAAAAAATCATGGAATATTGCCCAATTACTCGTAACCCCTAAATCGTAACACTTTTTGCATAATTACCATGTTTTGATTCAAATTTCTATGGAGTATCATTATTTAATAATAGAAACAACAACAGAATTCAAGATCCTCTAATATTACGATAAAAACAGAACAACTACTTAAACCCTAAATCGTATAACCCCAAAATTGTAAAGTTTTGTCTATACGACTTCCCTTTGTAATCATTCAACTCATCTAAAATTAAACCATTTCAAATCTATATTGAAACCATTAAATACAATTGTGACCCTAAATGGCTCTTTCAACAAAATACCACGGACTATTGCTCGTATACTCGTAACCCCTAAATCCCAAGATTTTCTGCATGATTACCATGTTTTGATTAAAATATACATGGAGTATCATTATTTAACAATAGAATTCAAGATCCTCTAATATTACAACAAAAACCCGACAGCTACCTAACTCCTAAACCGTATATCCTCTGAATTCTAAGGTTTTATCTATCCGATTTTCCTTTGTAATATTTTAATTTTTCTCAAATTAAACCATTTCAAACCTATATTGACACCACTAAACGTAATTGAGACTCCCAAATACGTCTTTCGACAAAAAACTATGGACTATTGCTCAATTACTCGTAACCCCTAAATCATAACACTTTCTGCATAATTACCATCTTTTGATCCAAATATCTATGGAGTATCATTATCTAACGTTAGAAACAATAATAGAATTCAAGATCTTTTAATATTACAACAAAGACCGAACAACTACTTAACCCCTAAATCGTATAACCCCTAAATTGTGAAGTTTTATCTGTATGTTTCCCTTTGAAATCATTCAACTTATCTCAAATAAAACCATTTCAACTCTATATTGAAACCGTTAAAGGGAATTGAGAGTCCCAAATACCTCTTTCGACAAAAATCCGTGGGCTATCGCTCAATCACTCGTAAACCCTAAATCGTAACATTTTTTGGATAAATACCATGTTTTGATTCAAATATAAATGGAGTATCATTATTTAACATTAGAAACAACAATAGAACTCAAGATCCTGGAATATTACAACAAAAACCCAAACAGCTACTTAACCCCTAAACCGTATATCCCCTAAATTCAAAAATTTTACATATATGACTTCCCTTTGTAATGATACCATTCAATGCAATTGAGACTCCTAAATATCTCTTTCGACAAAAAACAATGGACTACTGCTCAATTACTCGTAACCCCTAAGTCGTAACACTTTTTGCATAATTATCATGTTTTGATTCAAATATCTGCGGAGTATCATTATTTAACATTAGAAACAACAATAGAATTCAAGATCCTCTAATATTATAACAAAAACCGAACAACTACTAAACCCCTAAAACGTATAACCCCAAAATTGTAAAGTTTTATCTGTTTGACTTTCCTCTGTAATCATTCAACTTATCTCAAAATAAACCATTTCAAATCAATATTGAAACCATTAAATGCAATTCAGACTCCCAAATACCTCTTTCGACAAAAAACCATGGACTATCGCTTAATTACACGTAACCCCTAAATCGTAATACTTTTTGGATAAATACCATGTTTTGATTCAAATATATATAGAGCATTATTATTTAACAATAGAAATAACAATAGAACTCAGGATCCTCTAATATTACCATAAAAACCCAAACAGCTACTTAACCCCTATACTGTATATCCCCCAAATTCGAAAGTTTTATCTATACGACTTTCTTTTGTAATCTTTCAACTTATCTCAAATTAAACCATTTCAAACCTATATTGATACCATTCAATGCAATTGAGACTCCTAAATATCTCTCTTGACAAAAAATCGTAGACTACTGCTCAATTACTCGTAACCCCTAAATCGTAACACTTTTTGCATAATTATCATGTTTTGATTCAAATATCTACGAAGTATCATTATTTAACATTAGAAACAACAATAGAATTCAAGATCCTCTAATATTACAACAAAAACCGAACAACTACTTAACCCCTAAAACGTATAACCCCAAAATTGTAAAGTTTTATCTGTACGACTTTCCTCTGTAATCTTTCAACTTATCTCAAAATAAACCATTTCAAATCAATATTGAAACCATTAAACGCAATTGAGACTCCCAAATACCTCTTTCGACAAAAAACCATGGACTATCGCTTAATTACACGTAACCCCTAAATTGTAATACTTTTTGGATAAACACCATGTTTTGATTCAAATATAAATAGAGCATCATTATTTAACATTAGAAATAACAATAGAACTCAAGATCCTCTAATATTACAATAAAGACCCAAACAGCTACTTAACCCCTATACTGTATATTCCCCAAATTTGAAAGTTTTATCGATACGACTTTCTTTTGTAATCTTTCAACTTATCTCAAATTAAACCATTTCAGACCTATATTAATACCATTAAATGTAATTGAGACTCCCAAATACCTCTTCAAATAAAAAACCATGGACTATTGCTCAATTATTCGTAACCCCTAAATCGTAACACTTTTTACATAATTACCATGTTTTGATTTAAAAATCTATGGAGTATCGTTATTTAACATTAGAAATAGCAATAGAATTCAAGATCCTCTAATATTACAACAAAAACCGAATAACTACTTAACCCTTATTTCGTATAACCCCAAAATTCTAAAGTTTTAATTGTACAATTTCTGTGACATCCTCCGATCCCACACACGTACATAAGAATATTTGTATAAATATTTAGTGAGATCGGGAGACGTTACTCGACTTAGAACTGATAAAACAAGGGAAAATTAAAACTTTTGACTTTCTAGGTAGAGAAAGAAAAACTCCACTCATTTTTACATATAGTATAATTTATACATACATACATACTCCCAAAACGGACCTCTCATAAAAATATACATAATGTACACACACTCAAAATAGATACAAAATTCTCAGTCAGGAAACCACAGCGTCAAAATGCTCATATACACAAACCGCGGTTGGAAAGTCGGCGCTCCTCCTCTAAACTCACATATGAGCAGTATCATCTGCAATGTAAGAATGTTGGTGAGTATAAAACTCAGTAAGTAACGAGTACAAATGCAACGTGCATATTCTAGAAAACAGATAATGGTATGATTGGGATCCCTGTGTATTTTGTATTACCTGACAAGACCGTGAATCGCATACTGAGCCACTCAGATAACTAATAACTAATCATAAGCCGTCGTATGGAGGT
>JXTC01000662.1:13894-29036 GCA_002914845.1 Trema orientale
AAATGACCAGATTTGGTCCAAAAGTGATACTTAATGACTAAGAAATGGCATAACTTAAGTTCTAAAGGGTATTTTTGGAATTGTGCACCTTACTTTCCATGTGTCCAGCTCTAAAACATCCTTAGCATACTCACCACATTGCTGGTCCATCCTATACACCCAAGTGTAGACCAAAATGGTGAAACCTACCTTAAGAGGTGAAAACTAGTCATACTTTTACCTATAATCCCATATGTCCAATCTTATTGTAATTTAATGAAACCTAGCCCCATAACCAATCATTAAACATTAAAAAATAAGTCAATTAGACTCCAATTAATAATGCAAACAAAGTATTAATGCCTAATTATTAGAGTGCACAAAGATGACATTACGCGATTAAGCTTAATCTAAGCTAGCTTAGTGTAATTAAACACAGTTCAGTACAGTGACTGCCACCTCGTGCTTACCTGAAACCAAAATTTTGGAAAATTCTAGAAATGGTTTCTACACATTAAATAAAAGCTATTTGACGTGTTAAACGCACAGTGAATTTGGCTCTGAAAAGCGTGAAAAATGCATTTTACCGAAAAACTACTATTTGACCAAGTTATCAACAGACATGATTTTAATGCATGTTCGTATAGTATTACTATTCGTAAATGTATTCTTTGTTACTTTCACACACCAAGCTCTCTCTCTGAGGGTACTGAGCCTTTACATTGCATGGGAGCACTTCCACAAACATTAGTACAATAATACAGATCATTTAACAATCAGAATGAGTAATTTACCATGAAATTGATACTAGTTGCTTGATATGTCTGTTATGCAATGTGAACATGTTTATTATTGGCTTATTATGTATGTGAGAATCTTGGGCATCACAACTTCCCTTTGTAATCATTCAACTTATCTCAAATTAAACCAGATACTCCATGTATGTTTGAATCAAAACATGATAATTACGCAAAAAGTCTTACGATTTAGGGGTTATAAGTATATGAGCAATAGTCTGTGGTATTTTGTCGAAAGAGCCATTTAGGGGTCACAATTGCATTTAATGGTTTCCATATAGATTTGAAATAGTTTAATTTGAGATAAGTTGAATGATTACAAAGGGAAGTCGTGAAGATAAAACTTTACAATTTTGGGGTCCCACGATTTAGGAGTTAAGTAGTTATTCGGTTTTTGTTGTAATCTAAGATGATCTTGAATTCTATAGTTGTTTCTAATGTTAAATAATGATACTCCATAGATATTCGAATCAAAACATGATAATTACGCAAAAAGTGTTACAATTTAGGGATTATGAGTAATTGAGCAATAGTCCATGGTTTTTTGTCGAAAGAGGTATTTGGGAGTCTCAATTGCATTAAATGATGTCAATATAGGTTTGAAATGGTTTAATTTGAGATAAATTGAAAGATTAAAAAAAGAATTCGGACAGATAAAACATTAGAATTTAGGGGGTATCTGGTTTAGGGGTTAGGTAGCTATCTGGTTTTTGTTGTAATATTAGAGGATGTTCAATTCTATTATTGTTTTTATTATTAAATAATGATACTCCATATATATTTGAATCAAAATATGGTAATTATGCAAAAAGTCTTACGATTTAGGGGTTACGAGTATATTAGCAATAGTCCGTAGTATTTTGTCGAACGAGCCATTTAAGGGTCACAATTGCATTTAATGGTTTATTAACAATAGAAACAATAATAGAATTCAAGATCATCTACTATTACAATAAAAACCTAACAGCTATCTAACCCCTAAACCGTATATCCCCAAAATTCTAATGTTTTATCTGTCCCACATCCCTTTGTTATCTTACAATTTATCTTAAATTAAACTATTTTGAACCTATATTGATACAATTAAATGCAATTGAGACTCCCAAATATCTCTTTCAATAAAAAACCATGGACTGTTGCTCAATTACTCGTAACTCCTAAATCATAAATCTTTCTGCATAATTACTATGTTTTGATTCAAATATCTATGGAGTATCATTATTTAACATTAGAAACAACAATAGAATTCAAGATCCTCTAATATTACAACAAAAACTGAACAACTACTTAACCCTTAAGTTCTAAAGTTTTATCTGTGCGACTTACCTTTGTAATCATTCAACTTATCTCAAATTAAACTATTTCAAACATATATTGAAACCATTAAATGCAATTGTGACCCCTAAATCCTTCTTTCGATAAAATACCACGGACTATTGCTCATATAATAGCAACCCTAAAATCGTAAGACTTTTTGCATACTTACTATGTTTTGATTCAAATATACATGGGGTATTATTATTTAACAATAGAAACAACAATAGCATTCAAGATTCTCAAAAATTATAACAAATACCCAATAACTACTTAACCCCTAAACCGTATATCCCCTAAATTCTAAAGTTTAATCTGTACGACTTTCCTTTGTAATCTTTCAATTTATCTCAAATTAAACCATTTCAAACCTATATTGACACCATTAAATGCAATTGAGACTCTCAAATACCTCTTTCGACAAAAAACTATAGACTATTGCTCAGTTACTTATAATCCCTAAATCGTAACACTTTTTGCATAATTACCATGTTCTAATTCAAATATATATAGGGTATCATTATTTAACATTAGAAACAATAATTGAATTCAAGATCCTCTAAAATTACAACAAAAACCGAACAGCTACTTAGGCCCTAAATTCTAGAGTTTTATCTATCCGACTTCCCTTTGTAATCTTTCAACTTATCTCAAATTAAATTATTTCAAAGCTATATTGACACCATTAAATGCAATTGAGACTCCCAAATACTTCTTTCGACAAAAAACTATAGACTATTGCTCAATTACTTGTAACCCCTAAATCGTAACACTTTTTGCATAATTACCATGTTTTGATTCAAATAAATACGGACTATCGTTATTTAACATTAGAAACAACAATAGAATTCAAAATCCTCTAATATCACAATAAAAACCGAACAATTACTTAACCCCTAAACCATATATCCCCTAAATCCTAAAGTTTTATCTGCACGGCTTTCTTTTGTAATCATTCAACATATCTCAAATTAAACCATTTCAAGCCTATATTGAAATCATTAAATGCCCCCCTTAAATGCCTCTTTCGACAAAATACCACAGACTATTGCTCATATACTAGTAACACCTAAATCGTAAGACTTTTTGCATAATTATTATGTTTTTATTCAAATATATACGGAGTTTCATTATTTAACATTAGAAACAATAATAGAATTAGAGATCCTATAATATTACAACAAAAATCGAACAGCTACTTAGCCCCTAAATTCTAAAGTTTTATCTGTACGACTACCCTTTCTAATCTTTTAACTCATCTCAAATTAAACCATTTCAAACCTATATTGACACTATTAAATGCAATTGAGATACCCAAGTACCTCTTTCACCAAAAAACCATAGACTATTGCTTAATTACTCGTAACCCCTAAATCGTAACACTTTTTGGATAAATACCACGTTTTGATTCGAATATAAATAGAGTATCATTATTTGATATTGGAAAGAACAATAAAATTCAAAATCCTCTTATATTACATCAAAAACCGACATCGACTTAACCTCTATACCGTACATCCTCTACATTCTAAAATTTTATCTGTCCGACTTCCCTTTATAATCTTTTAATTTATCTCAAATTAAACCATTTCAAACCTATATTGACACCATTAAACGCAATAGGGATTCCCAAATATCTCTTTCGACAAAAAACTATGCACTATTGCTCAATTACTCGTAACCCCTAAATCGTAATATTTTTTGCATAATTACCATGTTTTGATTCAAATATATATGGAGTATCATTATTTAACATTAGAAACAACAATAAAATTCAGAATCCTTTAGTATTACAACAAAAACTGAAATGCTATTTAGCCCCTAAATTCTAAAGTTTTATATATACGAATTCCCTTTATAATCTTTTAGTTTATCTCAAATTAAACCATTTCAAGCCTATATTAATACCATTAAATGTAATTGAGACTCCCAAATACCTCTTTCGACAAAAAACTATGGATTATTGCTCAATTACTCGTAACTCCCAAATCGTAACAGTTTTTGCATAATTACCATGTTTTGATTCAAATATATATGGAGTATCATTATTTAACATTAGAAACAACAATAGAATTCAATACCCTCTAGTATAACAACAAAAACCGAATAGCTACTTAACCCCTAAACTGTGTATCCCCAAAATTCTAAACTTCTATCGGTACGACTTCCCTTGTAATTCAACTTATCTCAAATTAAACCATTTCAAAGCTATATTGATACCATTAAATACAATTGAGACTCCCAAATACCTCTTTTGACAAAATAACATGGATTATTGCTCATTTACTCGTAACCCATAAATTGTGACAATTTTTGCATAATTACCCTATTTTGATTCAAGTATATATGGAGTATGTAATATCCCATATTTTTAAAGGGTATAATGGTCATTTGACCAGATTTTTTTTAAAAAAAAAAAAAACCAGATTATCTATATATAAGCCTCTCTCTCTCCCCTGTCTCACCCCCTCCCGATCTCTTACTCTCTCTCTGTTCGCTCAGCTGAAAGAAGCCGAAGGAAGCCACGCCGCCGCCCAGCTGTCGTCCGACCAGCCCACTGCCGGCGGAGCTTCCCCGTGCCGAACCGAGTCGACGCTGGCCAATTGCAGGGCCGCTGGAGCAGCCACCGTCGCCGGAGGAGAGAAAAAGAGCATTTCGATTTTTCCGTCACCGGCGAAGAATCCGGCGTCCATTCGACCTCAAACCGATCCCGTTGGATTCGTATCATCGCAAGGATCGTCAAGGTATATATATCTCAACCCCATACTATCCAGATCAAAAGATGCTATTTTTGGGTATTTTGAGTTTAAGCTTGACTTTTAATCCGGCCGTTCGATTGTGTTTTTTACTTCATTTTTGGAATGTACTCAGAAAATGGAGAAATTTGATATATATATTGTGTTGTTTGATGACCGGCACAAAAATCGAGATCAGATGGTCGAGATTTTATCTCGTTTTATGTGCCACTAGTCCGGTGTGGACCCGAACTCGAATTGGACAAGTTATATGCCTAACCTAGCTATTTTGGGTGCTAGCAATTTAGTGAAGAGGTCCGTTTGAGGAATTGAAGCTCCGGTGAGAAGTTGAGATTTCGCAAGAGGACGATCGAGGGCTCGGAATTGGTTCCCGACCCTCCGGGTGATCGTCAACGACACCTTGAGGACTCAATAGCATGGTATCACTATTCCGGTGACGTAGGGGTTCAGTTACCTTTGTTTTATACCGTTTTTGAGTTAAAACTTATTTTCTGCAATATATGAGAACAACTGTGTTTTTAATTATTTGAATTATATGTAACAGAATCTGGTTGTATGATATATACTGTATTGCTCTGAGAATTCGCTGCGTGCAGGTTATTTTGGGTATATCAAAATATGGCCGTTATACTGCCCGTTTTTCTATAAAATCCCATTAGGCATGTTTTACTGAAAAACCAGAGTACAGTAGTTTTTATACTTCAGTTCTATATTATAAGTGTCATAGGATCATACATGAGCACCGTCTTAGCATCGTGGGTTTACAGTGTGGCGCCGCGTGCCCCACCGTCGGTGCAGAGTCCGTAAACCCACGCAGGATTTGTTCTTCTGATTACCTCCCCATTTGGCAGGTGTAGGCAATTCGGTTGCCTCTCCAGGTTTGGTAGGCGGCACACGGGTGTCCCCTCCGGGTATGGGCGTAGGTGTCAGGCAGGCTGTTAGGCACATTTAGTGTCATCATCCTGATTTTCCACAAATGAGTGGATGTGAGCTCATGGGTCTGGGTTGATTTGTGTCATGTGCATATGGATTGATGGTTTTTATTACACTGTTTTATATATATGGGTTTCCGGTTTGAATTATATATATATGTATGAGTATGTTTTGGTTTTGAACTAACCATGCAGGAGTTTTCCATCACTGAACTGTTTTTCTTTGAGGTAACTATTTTTCCTACTGGGCATTGTATGCTTACCCCCCTTCCTTCCTTCCTCAGGTGGTGTCTAGTGTGATCTTAGTGATCAAGAAGAGTAAGAGGCCATCTTGACTGTAGTTCATTTCTTGGTAATACTAGAAGTATACTGTTGTGGTGTTTGGACTATTTGGGGTTCTGTATTAGCATTGAACCAAGATTACTACTTTCTAATTTGTCTGTGAACTTATGTATACCATTCTGGGATTTGACTTTTGTTGTCGATGATAATGGTGCTTGAACTTCTATTTGATTTCATGTTTTTCAATTATTATTCGGTCTATGTTTAATGGTGTATATGAACTGTGGAAGAGGTTCACGGGGTTAAATTCCAAATATTTTATTATAATGGACTGTTTACAAAACTAAGACTTTTTAGACATTTTTCAAATAAATCAAGGAATTTCTTATCTTTGTGAAATTTCCTTTCTACCACTGGCTCGGATTTTGGGTCGTGACAGAAATTGTGGTATCAGAGCTTTGTGTTTAACAGTTCAGACGTATCACCATTAAACTAGATTGAAGTTATTTTTATAACAAGCATGCATCATTATCTAATTAACAGTTTGGCATATTATTTCAGACTTTTAAGGATGCCTCCTCGAAGAGTTCCGAGGTATCAGCCAGATGCCGAACCTCCTCAACGTCCAGATCTCTCTTATCTGATCGAGGCGATGCATTAGGTGTTTGCCCAGATGAGCAATCCAGACTATCAGCCTCCAGCTCCGAGGGCACGTCAGTTGGATCAGTCAGATTACCTTCAACATTTTATGCACCTCCAGCCAAGGCAGTTTGACAGTAGGCCAGATCCTCTCGCGGCAATTGCTTGGTTGCGTGAGATGGAGAGGCATTTTCGGTCCCTTGGTACTCCGGTGGAGTTTTGGGCAATCTTTACCGTTACCCGTCTGACGGGGATTGCCATTCGCTGGTGGAAGACTGTGGAGCGGATGCAGAATGTTGTGGGTTTGACTTGGGAAGGCTTTGAGCGGATTTTCAGGGCCCAGTATGCCAATGAGGATCAACAGGATGAAATTATGAATCGGTTTGAGACTTTGGTCTAAGGTAACAGAACGGTAAATGAGTACCTGATTGAGTTTACTGAGTTGGCAAGTGTTGCCCTTGACCCAGGTACGAGTGAGGAGTCACGAGTTGCCAAGTTCAGGAGTCATTTGAATCAGAACATTTTCAACAAGATTGGCACTCAGACTTTCCATACTCTCCCTGAGATTGCAGTGGCTGCCCAGCGGGTAGAAGCCATCGAAGAAGGATTTGATTCCAGGAGGAACCAGGGGAGAGGTAATGACAGGAAAGCCACCAGAAGGAACCAGGGGCAGTGGTCAACCCAGGGTACTCCGAACAGTGGGAGCTCAAACAGCAGTGGTTCTTCAGGGGGTGGCAGAGGTAGTCCTTATGGAGGATGTTTCGTTTGTGGCCAACCGGGTCACCGGAAGAAGGAGTGTCCCACCCGTCTGCAGAAATCTCCTCTTTCTTAAGAAGGACTGTAGAGGAGCCAGTCAGGTTTTGTCCCTTATCATAACACTCAGGTAAGGCAGTAACAGTCACAGGGTGCTTCGTAAACTTTTACTTCCCCTCAGCCTTATCAACATCAGTACCGCCCTCAGGGTTACACTCAGAACTTTCAGACTCCTCAGTCCTCAGGGAGTCAGAGTGGGCGTGGTTATGGCAGTAGTGGTCCAGGATCCAGCAGCAACTGTCCTGGTTAGGGGAGAGACAACAAGGGGAAAGGAAAAGTGACTGGCCAAGCCTATGCTTTTACTGGAGCTGACGACACTCAGGATCGCGCTGGCCGAGGTGTTGTTGACAGTATGATCCTTATTTCACACTCTTGGGCACATATTTTGTTTGATACTGGTGCATCCCATTCATTCATATCCTTGTTGTTTGCTCAACTGTTGGGGTTGGAATTTTCTGATTTGGATTATGTATTGACGTTGGGTACACCTATGGGAGGAGTAGCCGATGTGTCTAGTGTGTGTAAGTCTTGTCGGATTGAGGTTAGGGATATAAAGTTGCTTGCTGGATTGATTGTGTTACTAATAGGGCAGTATGACGTCATACTCGGTATGGATTGGTTGTCAAAATATCGAGCCGTTGTGGATTGTCATACGAAGTTGGTGACTTCTTTTCCTAGTGATGGACATCCCATTGTCTATCAAGCTAGAATGAGTCCGTTGAAGTCTAGTCCTGTTCTGAAAGCGTGCTTGGATGGAAGGAAGAAACTCGAGTGTTATGGGAACTTGTTTGCCATTGATGGCAAGGTGAGGACAGACGATCAAGACCTATGGATTTCAGTGGTGAGTGAGTATTCAGAGGTGTTTCTTGAAGACTTACCGGGGTTACCACCTAATAGGGAGATCGAGTTCTGTATTGAACTAGTTCCTGGAGCTTAGCCAGTTCATATTCCAGTCTATCGCATGGCGCCTGCTGAGATGGAAGAATTAAGAAAAAAGTTGGATGATCTGCTTTCCAAAGGCTTCATTCGCAGTAGCACTTCTCCTTGGGGTGCTCCTGTTTTGTTTGTGAAGAAAGCTGATGGTTCATTGAGACTTTGTGTGGACTACAAGAAGTTGAACCAGTTAACAGTGAAGAACAAGTATCCTTTACCAAGGATAGATGAGTTGTTTGATCAACTCAGTGGTTCAAGATTCTTCTCCAAGATTGATTTGAGATCTGGTTATCATCAGTTGAAGATAAGAGAGGATGATATACCTAAGATAGCATTCAGAACCTGATATGGTCACTTTGAGTTTCTGGTGATGTCATTTAGTTTAACGAATGCACCTGCAGCCTTTATGGATCTTATGAATCAGACTTTCAGGCTATTTTAGATCGTTTTATGATTGTGTTCATCGACGACATCTTGGTGTATTCTAAGACTCGAGAAGAGCATACCGAATATCTGGGTATAGTACTGAAGACCTTGAGAAATCATTAGTTGTATGCCAAGAAATCAAAGTGTGACTTTTGGATGTCAGAAGTGAAGTTCTTAGGTCATATGATTTCTCACAAAGGTATTTCAGTCGATCCCGCTAAGATAGAAGCTGTTCTGGAATGGGAAAGACCGAGAAATGTGACGGAGATACATAATTTCCTCAGTTTGGTAGGCTACTACTGTCGTTTTGTGCAAGATTTCTCGAGAATCGCTTTGCCTTTCACCAAGTTGACCAGGAAGGACGTCAAGTTTGTTTAGGATCACGAAAGTGAAGAAGCTTTTATCAGGTTGAAGCAGAGCTTAACCACCGCACCTGTTCTTACTGTTCCTGACAGTAACGAGCCTTATGTGGTGTATACCGATGCTTCGAAGACAGGTTTGGGATGTATCTTGATGCAAAATGGTCGAGTTGTGGCTTATACTTCTCGTCAGTTGAAGCCACATGAGAGGAACTATCCCACCCATGATCTGGAACTTGCAGCAGCAATCTTTGTGCTGAAGATTTAGAGATGTTACTTGTATGGTGTGAAGTTCGACATATTCTCCGATCATAAGAGTTTGAAGTATCTCTTTACCCAAAAGGATCTGAACTTGAGACAACAAAGATGGGTTGAGTATATGGAGGATTATGACTTCGACCTACAGTACCATCCTGGTAAGGCCAACGTTGTAGCTAATGCACTGTGTAGGAAGCCTCATGGTGTACTAGCTGCACTAGTTTTTGAAGATTGGAAGAACTCAGTTGCGATTGGTGACTACAACTTGCTGTATTTCAAAGATAAAGGTGTTGCTTGCCTAAGCAACATTGTGATTTCACCATCTCTTCTCCAGACTGTCCAGCAGAGTCAGTGGCAAGATAGGGAGTTGAGGACAACCTGGAACCGACTTCAGAATGGTAAACAGTTAGATGGTTGGAGCACTAACAGAGAAGGGATCTTACTTTTCAATGGGAAGTTGGTTGTAGCTAATTACCCTAATCTTCGAGAAATTATTCTAACAGAGGCTCACAAATCAAGGTTCGCAGTACGTCTGGGTAGTACTAAGATGTACCGAGACTTGAAGCGGCAATATTGGTGGAAAGGTATGAAGAAGGATGTGGTTACTTTTGTGGCTAAGTGTTTGACTTGTCAGCAAGTCAAGGCTGAACACCAGAGACCAACTGGGTTACTTCAGCCGTTGCCCATTCCGGAGTGGAAGTGGGACAAGATCACGATGGACTTCGTGACCAGTTTGCCGAAGACCTTGAGGAAGAACTATGCAATATGAGTGATAGTCGATTGGTTGACAAAAAGTGCTCACTTTATACCAATCTAGATTGACTACTCTCTCACTAAGCTCAGTAAACTATATGTGGAGAACATCATACGCTTGCATGGTGTGCCTTCAAGCATAGTTTCTGATAGAGATCCAAGGTTTACTTCCAAGTTTTGGAGAGCCTTGCAGAAAGCATTTGGTACGCAGTTGGATATCAGTACAGCTCACCATCCTGAGACAGATGGCCAATCTAAAAGGACTATTCAGATTCTTGAGGACATGCTACGTTGTTGCATACCGGACTTTGGCAGGAACTGGGATGATCATCTTCATTTAGTGGAATTTGTTTACAATAACAGTTACCAGACCAGTGTGGGTATGGCTCCATATGAAATGTTGTATGGGATGACGTGTAGATCGCCCTTGTGTTGGGCAGAACCCGAAGAGCATGTTACTCTTGGACCTGAACTGATTGAGGAGACTACTGAGAAGATCAAGGATATCCAAGAGAGACTCAAGGAGATTCAAAATCGCCAGAAGAGTTATGCTGACCCTAAGAGGCGTGAGGTAGAGTTCGATACTGGGGATTCTGTGTTCTTGAAAGTGACTCCAAGGCGTGGCGTTACAAGATTCAGAGTTAAAGGTAAGCTTGCTCCAAGGTATATTGGTCCCTTTGAGATCACTGAGAGAATTAGACCAGTGGCGTATCGCTTGAATCTACCTGTACAGTTGGGTCACATACATAATATTCATGTGTCGATGTTGAAGAAGTACAGGCCAGACCTATCTCATGTTATTCAGTACGTGCACGTACCGATCCAAGAAGATGTGTCCTATGAAGAGTAGCTCGTTCGCTTGTTGGCAAGAGAATTGAAGGTGCTTCGCAACAGAGAGATTCCACTTGTCAAGGTACTTTGGAAACATCACAAAGAAGACGAGGCTACTTAGGAACTCGAGACGGAGATGTACGAGAAGTACCCTCATTTGTTTAACTTTCAGTTAAAAGTTGTATTGTGATGTAAACCTTGACTTATACCTTGAATTTCGAGACGAAATTTCTATAAGGAGGGGAGAATGTAATATCCCATATTTTTAAAGGGTATAATGGTCATTTGACCAGATTTTTTTTATAAAAAAAATTCAGATTTTATATATATATAAGCCTCTCTCTCTCTCCTCTGTCTTACCCCCTCCCGATCTCTTGCTCTCTCTCTGTTCGCTCAGCCGAAAGAACCCGAAGGAAGCCACGCCGCCGCCCAGCCGTCGTCCGGCCAGCCCACTGCCGGCGGAGCTTTCTAGTGCCGAACCGAGTCGACGCCGGCCAGTTGCAGGGCCGCCGGAGCAGCCACCGTCACCGGAGGAGATAAAAAGAGCATTTGGGTTTTTTCATCACCGGTGAAGATTCCGGCGTCCATTCGACCTCAAACCGGTCCCGCTGGATTCGTATCGTCGCAAGGATCGTCAAGATATATATATCTCAACCCCATACTGTCCGGATCAAAAGATGCCATTTTTGGGTGTTTTGAGTTTAAGCTTGACTTTTTTAATCCGATCGTTGGATTGTGTTTTTGACCTCATTTTTGGAATGTACTCGAAAAATGGAGAAGTTTGATATATATATATTGTGTTGTTTGGTGATCGGCACAAAAATCGAGATCGAACGGTCGAGATTTTATCTCGTCTTACGTGCCACCGGTCCGGTGTGGACCCGGACCCGAATTAGACAAGTTATATATCTAACCTAGCTATTTTGGGTGCTAGGAATTCAGTGAAGAGGTCCGTTTGTGGAATTGAACCTCTGGTGAGAAGTTGACTTTTCACAAGAGGACGATCGAGGGCTTGGAATTGGTTCCCAACCCTCCGGGTGATCATCAACGACACCTTGAGGACTCAATAGCGTGGTATCGCTATTCCGGTGAGGTAGGGGTTCAGTTACCTTCGTTTTATACCGTTTTTAAGTTAAAACTTATTTTCTACAACATATGAGAACAAGTGTGTTTTTAATTATTTGAATTATATGTGATGGAATCTGGTTGTATGATATATACTGTACTGCACTGGGAATTTGTTGTGCGCAGGTTATTTTAGGTATATCAAAATAGGGCCGTTATGCTGCCCGTTTTTTTATAAAATCCTATTATGCATGTTTTACTGAAAAACCAGAGTACAGTGGTTTTTACAGTCCAGTTTTGTATTGCACATGTCACAGGATCATACATGAGCACTGTGTTAGCATCGTGGGTTTACAATGTGGTGCTGCGTACCCCACCGTCAGTGCAAAGTCTGTAAACTCGCACGGGGTTTGTTCTTCTGATTAACTCCCTAATTGGCAGGTGTAGGCAATTCGGTTGCACCTCCAGGTTTGGTTGGCGGCACACGGGTGTCCCCTCCGGGTTTGGGCTTAGGTGTCAGGCAGGCTGTTAGGCACACTTAGTGTCATCATCTTGGTTTTTCACAGATGAGAGGATGTGAGCTCATGGGTCTGGGTTGATTTGTGTCATGTGCACATAGATTGATAGTTTTTATTGCACTGTTTTATATATATGGGTTTCTGGTTTGGATTATATATATATGTGTGAGTATGTTTTGGATTTGAACTAACCATGCAGGAGTTTTCCATCACTGAACTGTTTTTCTTCGAGGTAACTGTTTTTCCTATTGGGCATTGTATGCTCACCCCCCTTCCTCCCTTCCTCAAGTGGTGTCCAGTGCGATCTTGGTGATCAAGAGGAGTAAGAGGCCATCTTGATTGTAGTTCATTTCTTGGTAATGCTAGAAGTCTACTGTTGTGGTGTTTGGACTGTTTGGGGTTCTGTATTAGCATTGAACAAAGATTACTACTTTATAATTTGTCTTTGAACTTATGTATGCCATTCTGGGATTTGACTTTTGTTGTGGATGATGATGATGCTTGGACTTCTATTTGATTTCATATTTTTCAATTATTATTCGGTCTACGTTTAATGGTGTATACGAACTGTGGGAGAAGTTCACGGGGTGAAATTCTAAATATTTTATTATAATGGACTGTTTACAAAACTAAAACTTTTTAGACATTTTTCAAATAAATTAAGAAATTTCCCATCTTTGTGAAATTTTCTTTCTGCCACTAGCCCGGGTTTTGGGTCGTGATAGAGTGTCATTATTTAACATTAGAAACAACAATAAAATTAAGAATCCTCTAGTACTACAACAAAAACCGAATAGCTACTTAACCCCTAAATTCGAAAGTTTTATTTGTACGACTTCCTTTTATAATCTTTCAATTTATCTCAAATTAAACTATTTCAAACCTATATTGATACCATTAAATGCAATTGAGACTCCCAAATACCTCTTTCAATAAAAAGCTATGGACTATTACTCAATTACTCGTAACCCCTAAATCGTTACACTTTTTACATAATTACCATGTTTTGATTCAAATGTAAATGGAGTATCATTATTTAATATTAGAAAGAACAATAAAATTCTAAATCCTCTTATATTACATCAAAAACCGAACAATTACTTAACCCCTAAACCGTAAAACCCCTAAATTCTATAGTTTTATTTGTGGGACTTGTCTTTCTAATCATTCAACTTATCTCAAATTAAACCATTTCAAACCTATATTGAGACCATTAAATGCAATTGTGACCCCTAAATGCCTCTTTCGATA
The DNA here is from genome assembly GCA_002914845.1 of Trema orientale. NCBI lineage: Eukaryota > Viridiplantae > Streptophyta > Magnoliopsida > Rosales > Cannabaceae > Trema > Trema orientale. The sequence goes on from JXTC01000662.1 coordinate 27,801, forward strand.
GAATACTATGGACTATTGCTCAAACACTAGTAACCTGATTTTCTTTTTCCATTATGTATTAGACAATTTGTACTTGCAGATTACATTGATCAATGGGACAACTGCAAAAAAATACCCTGAAGTTTGGGTGTTCTACAATTTAAACCCTGAAATTTGGATTCTGCAGAAAAATACCCTGAGATTAAGAATTTCTGAAAATTAATACCCTGGACAGATTTTTTGACTAATTTTAGGAACGCAAAAACAATAATATCCTCCATTAAAACTAGATTAATCCATATTATTCATCTTAATTTTAAGGATATTATTGTATTTTATTAGTTAAAAATCAACACATGGTATTAATTTTCAGAAATTCGTAATCTCAGGGTATTATTTTGCGGAATCCAAACTTCAGGGTTTAAATTGCAGAACATCCAAATATGAGGGTATTTTTTTGCATTTATCCCTTGATCAATAATAACCCTTGAGGAACCTTTTTGGGAAAAATAAATAAATAATAAAGGAAGTTCGGGTTTTGAGTAAAGTTGTAGTATTTCGTTGGAAAGTAGCACAATAGTTTTAGAAATTTATTTATTGTCCTATTTAGTTTAAGTTCCTCGATATATAAGCATTATCAGAATTGAAACTGTTCCAGAAATATATTGGCCCCGTTTCTTTCAAACATTCCTTCCATTTGAATGAGTGTTTGTTTCAACAACTCCAGTTTTTCCATTCAAATGATCTTTTAGCATGTGTGTTTATTTCAACAATTCAGTTTTTCCATTCAAATGGTCCATTAGGAAAGTTAACCATTGGAATAGTTTTTTTGTATCTAGAATGAGAATAGAGCGAGAGAGGTGTTTTTGAATGGTCTATTACAATGCTTCCATTCTAATTACAACCCATTCCACTATTTTTTTTCATTCAAATGTCTCCCATTTCAATTATAACACATTCCACAATTTCCATTCAAATATACACATTCAAATAGGCGAACCAAACAGGACCATTAATTGTCCTATTTAGTGTAACTTCCTCGATATATAAGCATTATCGGAATTGAAACTGTCGTTACCATTTAGGGAAAGTTGCTGAAATAAACCCCCTCAATAGTGAATTTTAGGAACTAGACCCCTTTTAAAAGTTTTGGTATGAATACACCCTTTTTAATAAATAACAATGTGGAATGACTTATATGCCCCTCATTTCAAATAAATAAAAAACTAAATTTAAAAGGAAAAAATAATTAGCTCT